>JAJMEQ010000166.1:0-23224 GCA_030574255.1 Groenewaldozyma tartarivorans
TGCCTTTAGACTTACTCCTCAAGCTGAACGTCCCTACTTTGAAGAGGATGACTCCGAGGACTAAATATAAGACGAGTAGTTTTGAGTGGATATTTCTATTTCCCTAGTAAGTAATCTATAATTAAGTTAGTATTGGTTATGAACAGATATTTAAAAATGTCATCAAGCACCATATAAGTAATATTCTTATCTACCAATTTATGTGCTCCAAAACTTTCCAAAGAAAAATTGGATTATATGAAAGGACGAGTTGAGGTTGCCGATACCTTGAGTTTTCTCGTAATTGATAGCTGATGCTCGGTCAATTTCAAGGGTAGATTGAGCATATTGTGATACCCTAAGAGTTTCCCGGTTGTCATCAAGTGCCTCTGCTTGTACATACTCGACTGATTGAGAAATTTCAAGCTTGGTTTCAAAACCAGATCTTTCAACTTCACCGATAACTTTGCGTTCGCCAGTTGTGTTATTAATGCTATAGAATCTCCAAACTTTCGTTTCAGTGTCGCCGTTCCAGCTAACATAGATAGAAGTTTTAGTGCCAGATGTACTGTTAGAAATGACGGAGACAATTGAAGGTTCTTCGCGAGGATATCCGTGCCATTCGTATTTGAATGCTCGATAATTTTGGACACCAACTCCTAAAGCCCCCGAATCAAGGTATGCATGGAAAATAGCCGTTCCGTCAGATGTATATTCAGTTACTGCACCTTCAGATCCCCAGTTAACGATAACATTACCATTTGGAAGAACCTGTGTGCTTCCTTGTGATTTGGAAAGTAGTCCATCAGGTGGCACATAGGCCTTGATAAGCCTTGCCTTGTTAACACTGGTGTCAACCTCAATGATCTTACCTGTAGAATAAGGGAAAGTATGGACTTCTGAACCTTTTCCTGTCTCAGTGCCATGCGCGGAATTATCATAGAGTGATATTACCTGTTTTGTGCCATCGGCAGATGTAGAAAGATATCTTGCATGATGTTGAAAGCAAAAATCGACGCCCTCTTCTAGTTCAAAAGTAGAGTTTTTCCCAGCAAGTTTCCAGATTATATCACCAGTTTTACCATCAATCTTGTAAACAGCACAAGCATCTCTTGCAGAAATAAGATAATTCCCCGCATCATCTTTGTCAACAGAATTGATGTGGAAATAATCCCAAGCATCACTAGAGTTATAGCCGGACCCAGCTTGGCCGGGGTTTAGGGGAAGAATTGCATCATGTGGGCTGACATGTTCCAAAGAAGACCATTCAAAAATGAGATCACCAGTTTCAATATCCAATTCTTGGAATTTGGCATCAACGATCCATTGTTGTTCCAAAGAGCCGCCATATGGAGTCAAATCTATAGGAACAGGATGATAGATCTGAATGAGTCCAGTCGTCTCATTTACAATATGGAACTCATGCTTGTCAGTAAGACGATGATTAGCTGCTCTCAATTCCTTAAAAGTTTCATAATTTTGATTTAAAAAAGTTGTATGGCCGTGCCCATGTCCGTAAGCAGCATTGTGAACACCTTCAAAACTGAAAAGAATGTCCTGACCTTTATACCGCCCCTTCTGAAAGTTTGCAGGCCATCCAGCAAAATAGGTAAATCCTGACCATACCAATTCGCCTTTATCGGTAAATATGTAAGGAGCGGGTTGAAGTGGTCCATGGTGAGTCCCCTCAGGATAACCAGAGAATGGTGCAATGAACAACAATCCGGGAGCAGCTTCATCTGATGCCGGTATAGTGATATTAAGTTTAGGAGGTGCTAAATCAGGACGTGATACAAATTGCCAGTCTGCAAATACACCTGAACTAAACAGCACCCCAACAGAGGCAATCAAAGAAAATTTCATTTTACTAGAAGCTCAAAAGCTGAGGTATGTATTTACCATGAAAGGATAATCCCTTTATAGTCATCTTCTTTGGCTTAAATAAAAATGAGTTCCCAATGGTATCATTTTTAAAAGTCTTAAAGTAACCGGGTGAGATACGGCTCTGATTGGCGGGTCGGCTCGCTCATGGGCCGTAAACTTCAGCGTGGGTGGTAATCGGCTCGGGATAACACAATCGACGATCTTATGATATCATCAAGATCTACTTAATAATTAGGCTTTCAGTGTAGGGTTCACTCATTATTTGAGTCTCAACTGTTATAGATATAGCTATTGAAGTCACGACTGATGTAGACTGTAAGTATCCTTCGCGTAAGATCAGTGATATTCCAAAATGTGCTATCATTCGTCGACAGGTATTACGCCTTACCATTTGCGTCACTGGCGAACGGATCATTAATAGCAGGTAGTAGCCCTCACCACCATGGCCATCGGTCACAAGTTGGAGAGTCGTGCACAACACCTGCAGCATTGATTTATGGATCAGCCCTGAATAAATTTTTTCCCAGTACTTCATCTGAAGAAAATGGCATCCGAAACTGACCAACTTTTGGGTGAGGCTGGCCCACAACCTCGCAAAACTAAGCATCTACTATGGATAGAGGTCTCTCTTCTCTCTAATGTCTTTTTGTCCGGATTTGATGGTACCATTACTGCCTCTACATATACGACCATTGGTAATAGTTTTCACGCCTCTAGTACAATCTCATGGATAACAACGTCATATCTCGTAACTTATACGGCATTCCAGCCCCTTTACGGCTCTTTCTCGGACGTATTAGGTAGGCGTACATGTCTCTTTATTTCCACCTCTCTTTTTGGGCTCGGGTGTCTTGGTTGTGGCCTAGCCCCCAATGTGATCGTGATGGATATAATGCGAGCAATAACTGGTATAGGTGGCGGAGGTCTCATAACCATGGCCACAGTAATAAATTCTGACCTGATAGAGCCAAAAAAAAGAGGAATGTTTCAGGCGGTTCAAAATATTTTCTTTGGATTGGGATCCATCCTAGGAGCTTCCAGTGGTGGTGCTATAGCTGACACGATCGGTTGGAGATGGTGTTTTCTAAGTCAAACGCCTATAGTACTGACTGGATTAACAATTGGGTATTTCTATGTTCAAAACCAAAAAGACTTCCATACTCGTGAGCGAAGAAAGCTCACAGATTCGATAGACATATATGGATCCATTCTTTTGGTTCTCGCTTTATCATGTCAGCTTGTTATATTAAGCTTAGGTGGTAATGAGGTTCCTTGGTCACATATTAGTATCAAAGTTTTCGTCGTTATAAGCATAATACTGCTTATTGCCTTCATTCATGTTGAGCGCACAACAAAGGCGTGGCCTGTAATGCCAGTATCGATAATAACAGGAAAATATCCGGTATGTGTTATCCTAATTAATATCTTGCTTGGGATGGCTGCATATGGATATCTTTTTGTCCTTCCATTATACTTCCAGCTAATTCTAGGCGACAGTGCGTCTAAGGCCGGATTCAGATTGTCTGTTCCATCGATTTCCTCTCCAATAGGAGGGTTAATAACGGGTATGCTTATGTCAAGATATGCTTGTTTAGCTGAATTAGTGAGTTTTGCGTCTTTTTCCATGGCAATTGGTAACTTTTTGGCATCCCATTTAAAAGGTGTCTCCATTTTTTGGTCGATAATTTATCTTATTCCTGCCAATCTTGGACAAGGGATGGTATTCCCAGCAAGTTTATTTGCATTTATATCGAGCTTTCCCCATGATAAGCAGGCAATTTCAACCTCGATTATATATCTCTTTAGAAGTATAGGCTCAGTATGGGGTGTTTCAGCAACCTCTGCAGTAATACAAAATGTCTTAGGCAGTGAAATCCGAAGACGGATAAATGATAAGGATGCAGCTGAACTTATAATAGGAGAGCTTAAAAAAGCGGTCTCCAACATTGGAAATTTCGATCAACACATTCAAAGGGTCATATTGAGTTCATATGAAGTAGCAATTAAGCGTTCATTCATCCTATCCGGTACATGCTGCCTGTTTGCATTTGCACTCTCCCTGATAAGCCTAAAATTCCGGCCTAGAGGTCATGGGGAAATGTACGTTAATAAGTAGATAGTGCCATAATTGAAATAGTTCGGAACTTATGTTTAAATCAAATAGGTCATGATATCAAAGCAAGCGCCGCCCATATCCGATAGTAACTTTAACAAATTTGCAGGGACCGAATTCCATGTCATGTTGACTATGTATGAGTTTTTGTAGCAAGTAAGTCACTCCTAATTATGCTAATTGCAATATATAGCAGACTCTTGAACCGATGCATACCTCGGACGCCAAACTCACGTACCATTTCGAGGATAAACTAAAAGATATTAATGCATTATAAATATCCCTTATGGTTATCAGGTTATATACCAAAAAACTTAAAATATTTGTTAGACCAATAGCTTTTGCATCAATTGCAATTTGCAATGCAGCATCATGAATCATGATCGATCAGATCGTTAATATTCGACGAATATTATTCGTTATATCATGATCATATCGGATGCAATATGGTAGTGATATTGCCAGCCCGTCGGGCCCGGTCAAACTCGAATCTCGACTAATCTTAGAACCTCGAAATATTCGAGTTTCTTTATAATTATAAATATTGTCACTTATTCAAGCTTGCAACAGTACTGGATTTCAACAAAATTTGCATCATATGCAGAAGGAGGTTGTACCTATTGGTACATACTAGGTAGTGCAATCAGCAGTGGCGAAAGGTTCGCCGAATATTCATTTGTTTGCAGTAAATATAACAACATCAGTATAGATCTGGTACTTGTGAAAAAAATTAGTTGCATTTGCATGGCTCAAAGTTAGCCAATTTTGCGCAATAATCTATGGTACTAGAGATGAATTTATCAGTTATAACTAAAAAAACATTTTAATATCATAAAAGTTGATAAAACCCATTTGTAGAAATGAGATCTACAATTGCATGTGATAGATGTAGGAGGAGTAAATTAAAATGCAGCAATGAGGGTTTGATGGAGCCTTGTAAACAGTGTATGAGTCTGAAAATAAACTGTGAATATACTCCAAGAGCTCGGCAGATCATCAACCTTAGAAATAGGCCCATCAAACAGCCTAGAACAACAACTGTCCAATTAGCAGCAAAGACGTCTTCTGAGGTAAAATGCATGCTACCATCTCGAGAACTATGCTTGGAGATAGCAGAGCTATTTTTTCGGAATCAATATCAAGGGATCTTCCCTTTTATTCACAAGCCTTCATTTATGGCATTTCTGCATTCTGATGAATTTGATCCTGTAACCTATCTAGAAACTCCTGTCCCGACAGGTGACATAGCTCTTTTAACACATCCTGATCCCCTGGTGCTATTAGCTATGTTTGCACTTTGTGCACGACTTTGTCCCAAGCTATGTGCATCTTACGAGGGATTTTCGGAAGAAAATTCTCCAGAAAGTTTCATTCCAAAATCAGGCGGTACTTTCAGTAAAAGAAATACATGTGCATCTAGATACTTTGGTTGGCATGCTAGAAGGCGACTGATGCCTGAATTTGATAAACCAACCGTGCAAAAGGTACAAGCTCTCTCTATGCTGAGTAGCCATGAATGGGGTGAAGTGAGAGTAGCTAGAAGTTTCATGTATGTTGGAATGGCTTCTAGAATGGCACTACTTTTAGGGTTGGGTAATGAGAAGGGGCCCTGTTACAAAGGTGTTAAAGAATCTGTTTTGTCCGTTGATAAGGCCAACATCATACTTGAATGCAAAAGACGTACAATTTGGTCATGCTATATGATGGACAAATGTATTTCAAGTGGAAGAAATAGGTCACCATCGGTGAATATTAGTGAAATTACAATTCCTATGCCGTGTCCTGAAGATGATTTTTTGTTCGGTACAGGTGTGACTGGTGTAACATATAAACAAGCTCTGAGAGAGATATTAACTGTTAATGTGTCTCACGAAATGAGCCAGGTTGGATTTGTCATTGTTTTATTCGAAATTTGGGCAAGAATAGCTCGCTGGGTTGGAGAAGTCGGGGGTAGAAAAGAGACTTTGGCTCCTTGGTCGTCGAACTCTACGTACTCCATTATATCAAATGATTTAGATAGGTTAGAGCGCGCATTACCCAAAAGCTTTGTTTATAATGAGCTTAATTTAAATGCTAATATTGTTAGAGATACCGGCGGGCCATATGGATATTTCCATTCCTTGTTTTTCACTGCAAGGATATTTCTAAGCCGGGAATATTTCTTTCTGTCTCCACAGTCGGGCCCCTCAGGATGGTGGAGTACAATGGTTGAGCAACTTTTAACAGTGACAAAGAAGTCAACCGAGCTTTCATTAACATTGGTGAAAGCTGGGAGAATGGTTATAGCACCATTCACTGGATTCGAAATATTTACTGTTGCAGGTATGAGTCTGTATCTTGGGGCCTATCCTTCAGAAGTTTTGACGGCAAATCCTCCCCCTTCTTTACAGTTGTATAGTATTAGCGCTGGTCCGGATTCTAATGAAGCTGTCAGATTACTAAAGGAAGAGTACCGCGGTATGGCACTGAAAAATATGGAGCTTTTACTCTCTTGGAAAGATGTTTGGAGTATTGCGGACGACTGGTTAAAAGTTGTCGAGAAAATGACAAAAGTTTTCCCCAAGTTAGCAAAGAATGCTTTAATAACTTCCACAAGCGTCAAAGATTATGGTAAATATGATATAAATGAGAATGGACCTTCCACAAATTCGATCTCTACGGACACCATATCTGGGTCGGGGTCTGATTTTGAAGAAGAGCCTTGTGAGCAACCCAAAGAAATTGAAACTTTCGAGTTCTTGGATGATATTGACATGTCCTCTTTGATTCCTGGTTGGGATGATGTGTTTATGGAAGGGATTTATACAATCTAGCAATCAACAGACTTTTCAATTTTATAGAGAGGAAATAAAACGCCGGCGTTATGGCTCTATACATATAACTTTGTAGAATTCTATTTTTTGACTCAAGAATCACTCACTTTTTTAAATAAAAATAACTTAGCTAGAATGTTACATATACATTACAAAATATAGACGAAGTCTTCATTTTTGATATCAGTCATATCCTTCAAAGAATTATCTTCGAAAACTGTTCTACTGGGTTGATTCTGGGCTTTGCCCAACTTTTTTGAAGATAACATGGACATGTCCTTGGGAGGTTCCTTCCCTAATTCTCTGCATTTCTTTGCATGGTATTTGTTAAGCGTAATAAGAAGCAATACCATGATGATCACAAGAGCTAAGAGAATGGCAAAAAGTATCATATTGCTTGTGAGTCCCCCATGATAGGTCGGTGCCTGGTCGGCATTATAAAACAACGGGCCAGCTATGTTTCCTGCACTTTGGCCCATGAAAACAAAAGCAGTAGTCATTTTTTTCTTTGTGTCGCCTGCTGTATTTGTAGCTGACCACGTATACAAAAGTGGCGATATTCCTGTGTAAAATCCTGTTAAATAATATCCGGCTAACAATGCCCCTTCATTACCTTTAGTTCGTGGGAGTGCATACAATAACGCGCAACCAACAATTGGTGGAATGCAACAAAACATCAGCATGGGAGATTTCAGTTTTAGTTTAGTAGAAACAATAGCTGCTAAAACAATTACAATGACTTGAAGGACTCCCCATGGAATGTTGAATAGCGTAGCCTCGTATTTATCATATCCAAAAGATTCAATAACTAAAGGGCCAAAAGTAGAAACACCTCCTGATGGTGCAGCAATACTAAACAATAGAATCGTCCAAAGCCATGTTTTAGGATCGATACAGCATTCAAAAAACTGATTCCATTTCCAAACATCAGATTCAATGCCTGATTGGTTAAGTCGGACTCTTTCTATCGCCACAAGCCTCTCTTCCTCATTCAGGAATCTGGCTGTTAAAGGGGTATCAGGGAAGAAAAATACTGTGAAAATTGCAGCGACAACAGTTAAAAGACCACAAAATAAGAAGATAATCTGGTAACTGTGTAAAGAACCTTGTATATGTCCGAGCCCATAAGCTAAAAGACTGCCAAGAGCATAAGCTACGCCATTCATGGAATACCAAAAGGCAGTGCGATTAGCCTGTTCAGCTCGACGATACCATAGCTGATTAACAGCAACGAATGTCGGGGCAATGCTAGCTTCAAATATACCCATCAAAAGACGAGTAGTAACAAGGCCAGCAAAATTTTTAGCCATAGCCATAAAACTGAGAATAACCCCCCATGCAAGCATATTCCCTGCCAGAAACTTGCCAGCAGGTACATAAACTAGAAGATACGCGATAAGTGGTTGGAAGACAAGTTGTGCAATGTAAACTACAGAGCCCAACCAAGAATATTGACTGCCAACGAGATGTGCATCCTCCTGAATTCCGAAAACACTTGAGTAAGACAAAGTCGACTTATCAAGCTGCTGTAGGAAGTACGCCAGCATCATCCATGGCATGAGATGTAAGTCAATCTTTCGTAAAACTCGTTTGTTGTTTTCTTCATTTAGGGTAACAACATTCTCGGAATTGGCCATTAACTCAAGGGCTCTATCAAAGCCCTTCGCGTAATGAGCAGCCTTCTTGTCAGTATCCTCGACCAAAGCAACGTCTGGTTTCTGAGTTACTTCAGGCATTGTTTTTTCTCTTAGCAGATAAATTTAAAAAGGTATAAACTGGGAAGAAAAAAAAATGAGTAGTTTTGGATTGCGGACAGCCCTAATGAAGCCTAGGCATAGATTATATATATAGGAGGACAGGCGGCGTATAAGGAGCTGATTGTGGTATCAAAGTCGGCCCCGGATAATTCAGCCGATAGTTGGGGCTGGAGATTATTTTCGTCACCGCTTACTCAAAAAAACATGTACATGTTGCATTGCAGATATGTGGAGTAAGAGCTTTGTGCAGAAATTTAATCGGTGCAAAAAAAGAAGGTGTGGGGACTTGCGGGGTAGTAACTTTAATCGGCCCGATTCCCGATTTTGCAGTATGTGTCGTCCATAATTCCCCCACGTTTTAACTTAAAAGGGTTACCGGGCCGAGTACCGATGTGGGGCCAAGTTTGTACCCATGACGTAAATACAGATTACCACTGGATATATAAGAATAAGCCATTTGTCTTTCCCTGTTATAACTATTAATTAAGAGAATATTATGTTGTTCAGACAAAAGATTCCCCTCCATTGGAGCCGCAGAGAAGAAAGCCCCCTCGGCCCGAACCTTGCCCTAGCCAATCGTGATGGTCACAAGTTTGGCGTTCATGTGATTGATAATGGACTTATCAGAGTCGTCCATGAGCCAGTGGCCGGATCACCAGAAAGAGGTATCCAGTGGGATAAGACTTCTAAAGAGGCTGCTTCTACTTCTGTAGAATCGGTGTCCAATACTGCTGTTGAGATTCGAACTGATCGCCTGAAACTCAATCTTGATTGGAGTGAATCGCCTAGAATTCAAATATGGAACAAAAACAATGATAGGATTTTTGCTGATTTCAAGACTAGATCATATTCTTATGATGCAGCAACTGGGAGCGTCTACCATTATGTTGAGCGAGAATGGTATGGCCCGATAAACGAAGATGAGGCTTCTTCCTATCGTAAAACACCTGAGCAGCTTAAAGATCTGCCCTATGAACGAAGTGAGTTTATCTATGGGTTGGGTGAGTCTAGAGGTCCTATTATCAAGAATGGTAAGAGGTATAGAATGGAAGCCCGTGATGCTTTAGGCTATGACTGGGAAGAAGGTGACACTCTTTACAAGATTACACCTTTTTATTTGGTATTCAATAGAAAATTCAATACTTGGTATGGAATCTGGTATAACACTTTAACTGATTCTGAATTTGATTTAGGTGTTGAGTCAGATGTTCAGTGGGGTGCATTCCGAACTTTTGTTGCTAAGAAGGGCCCCTTAGACTATTATTTCATCTATGGTGATGGTACTCTTCCAAGTATTGTGAATAAATTTGCCAAGCTTCTTTCTCCTAATGGGGTAGCTTCTCCAGATTTACCTCCTGTAAACCAGTTGGGCTACCTTGCATCAAGTATGGGTATGGCTGCTGAATTAAATGCTCAAAATTCTATTATTAATTTTGTCAAAACTGCTAGAGAAGAGAAATTTCCTATCGATGGGTTATATCTCAGCAGTGGATGGTGTCAAGATAGTAATGATGAAAGACAGTACTTCATTTGGAATACCGTGAAATATCCATCTCCAAAGGAATTTGTCAAAATTATTGAGAAAGATCTTGGTGTTACCATCATTCCAAATATCAAGCCATGGCTACTTACCAACCATGCTTATTATGAAGAAGCTGATAAGTTGGGTGCATTTGTGAAAGGTGCCAAGGATAGTGAGGTTTCTCCTCATGGTTCATCTCTCAGCTATCTTTGGTCGGGAGATTTTGGTACTCACAGGCCTGGCTCCTACTTTGATTTCTCCTCCAGAGCTGGCAATCACTATTGGAGGAAATGCGTCGTCGATTCATTATTGAATTATGGCATCACTGGTGTCTGGATTGACAATAACGAATTTTCTAGCTTGGTCGATGATGAAGACACCTTTGCTGGTGAGGAGCCATTTTGGGATTTGGGTCAATCTTACGGTGGTGAAGATGTTGAACGAAGATTGGGATGGGGCAAAAAGCCTGTCAAAATGGGGTCAGTTGGGCATGCCACTCAAACTATGGGAATGGCTAGAGCTACATTACAAGCCTTTAAAGATCAATATCCTAATAGACGTCCAGTTATCGTGTCCAGATCTGGTGTACCCGGAATTCAATCAGCTGCTCATGCTTCTTGGGCTGGTGATAATACAAGTACTTGGCAAGCTTTGAAATACAGTACTAAGATGACAATCAGTAGTGGTTTATCGTTCGGTCCTGGTCTTTATGGGCATGATATTGGTGGATTTGCTGGTGTTAATTCTCCTAGTCCTGAGCTACTAGTTAGATGGTGTCAACAAGGTGCTTGGCATACCAGATTTACTGTGCATTCTACTAAGAAAATCAGTACTACTCTTTGGATGTATCCTGAGGTAAAGGACATATTACGACAAGTTGTTGACTTCAGATACCAATTTATACCTTCCATGTATTCCTTTTATGTCACACATTACTACAGAAAGGGTTGGCCCGTTCTAAAGCCACTTTTATGGGACCATTCAATTGATAATATAACTCTAGCAGTTGATGAAGAGTTCATTGTTGGCAACAAGCTTTTGATAGTACCAGTTCTTGATCATGGTAAAACTTCAGTCAAGGCATATTTACCGTCAATTTCCAACTTAGGAGAAGAATACATTGCATGGTGTGAAATTGATACAGGTAAGTGGCATGAAACGGATAGCCGTGAAGGTAGATTTGTTGAACTCGATGCTCCTTTAGAAAGAACACCCATTCTAGCAAAATCTGGAACAATCTATGTTCTTGGTGGCCACTGTGCTGAGAAAGTATCTGATGGTATTGCAGAACGAACAGCTTATGTCTATGCTGATCCTTCCAAGAAATCACAAGGGGATTTCACACTCATCGAAGATGACGGTATTTCATCTGATCACACTGATAAGGGTAAATATACTGAACTTTTGCTATCCTACATTGGCGATGCTTCCAATATTTCAGTTGAGATTAAAGTGGTCCATGGCAAATATCAACTTCCTTATGATCACATTGTCTTTAAGTTACCTCCAGGAGACAATAGGGCACTATTTGCAGGAGCTGACAAAAGTACAAATGGCTCTATTAAAGTAAGTGTCCCATCATTTTAAATATAGATATAACTCATATACTCATATATACATCACATAAATTGGTTTAATATAAGATAGATCTGGCATATAATCAATCAAATATGTACATCAGTTTATATATTCATGTCGGCGTGACGGTATCATAAAAAAGATCAAACCCATCACCTAACTGAGTAGTTCCATTACTAGCGATATCATTCATCCAGTCAAGAATAGGATTTGAGCCGTTTGAGTAATTATAGCCCGAGCCAAATTCAGTTAAACCGGCATTATATTGATCCGGGCGATATTCTTCTTTTGTTAAAGTTAACTCAGGTGCGTGCTTTTCACATGCATTCTTTCTTGCCAAAGGATAAGTTCCTAAAGGATTGAGTATATATTCGAGTGAAAATTGGGGAGGGTTTTGGCGTCTTCTATCATCACCATGGGAAGAGCCGGATATATTTCTGGTCGATGCACGCAGTTCATTAAATTTTTCTAATGACTGTACTGAAGATGCGTGATACGAATCTGCCTTGAAAAACTTTCTAATATAATCCAGGATATTAATATTGGATTTGAGCAATTCTCTGAGTTCATCGTATCGATATTCAATATGATCGACTCCTTTCCAGGTCTTGTAGCATGCGACAATGACGCTACTGCTAACAGTGGCATTGGTAGCGTAAGGAATATCAATCAAGCTTATCTTGTGTAGTGAATTAAGATTTCTTAACATTTGAGCTACACTGATAGCCTTTTCCATACAAACTGAATAGCAACCACTAATGAAATCATCTGGTCCATTTGTTCGAATCCATTCCGTGGCAGCATCAGGGAAAACAAGATTCTCCACCCCTACTCTATATAAATCGTGATATGTCTGAGCAAGTAAAATGTGCATCCCATAGAATAGATTGAGTCTTCCAGAACTTTTATAGACATAGGTATTTTCCACTGTAAAGGCCAGATTTTTTGGCAAATGGATTTCAAATTCCTTCAGCTCGTTATTCAGTTGATAAAACTGAGAACCAGTGTTCCATGGTATTTCTCCTTCCAGATGTTTAACGTATCTAAGAATTTTACCACGGATAGCCATAATTCGAATATAATATGCTCTCATATCTAAATTTGCAACAGGTGGTTTAGGAATATCAATAAATGGTAGCATTTTACCAGGCTCCAAAACCTCACTTATACAAGGAATTCCTCGAACAAATAAATCATCAGGATAAGGTAATTGTACTTTGATATCGGAGGCACTTATGAATCTCAGTTGGTCTATGCCACATTCAATAAAGGAATCACAAAGGAAGCACGCCCAAGCCAATCTTCTTCTGGCTTCTTTCGTTGTACAACTTATGTTATTCTTTTGGCAAAGCACATCATAATCATACTCAACATTCAATTGAAGAATTTGAAGATGTCGAGCAATTGTTCCAGAAATAAATAGGGCCTGTGCATAGTCTCCACATCTAGTGTAATAGTCATGTAATAGAACTTCTATAATAAGATTTTGTACACTGGTATTTCCAAAATCGGAGAGAATGAGGCTTTCTGCCTTCTTCGCCCAGCCTCTACCTGCTGAATAATAGCAACCATCTGCTGGTTTTATAACTTCAGATACATAAAATGGTGCAGCTAATGCACAGATAATGTACATAATAGGTGGTGGGTCCAACCCTGATAATAAAGATCTGTCCAGATCTGCCATAAATGTTGGTATATGAATAAACCCCATACATCTGACAGAATGAATATGAGCAAAATAGATTTCCACTAACTGTCTGATAGTATCAGGAGAAGGCAATTCTTGACCAGTCATCCATTCTGGAATGGACCTATTTTCTTGATAAATACATTCAAGATTTCGAGTCTTACAGCGTTGGCAGGGTTCTTCCCCGGAACATTTCAATTTCGACTTTTTGCACCTGGCACAGGATTTAATGGCCCTTCGTCTTTTTACTCCAGCTTCGGTGACTATGGTACTAGGCGGACTTACCTTAAACAATTCCTTTTTCTCGTCACCCGCCTCTGGTGGATATATACAGTCCTCCCCAAACGTTTTGCATCTCTTACATCCCGTAGGATCCCTATCACATTTTATCTAGATTTTCATTAGCTTATTCTTATTCTTCTGTCACAAAGATAAATCAGCGGATTGCGTTACATACCTTTCTTTTGCGACAAAGAACGCAGCTCCTCCCTTCTAACCGCGACATCTAGGACCTCATATCTAACAAACCACTGTGTTTGTGCAAAGTCTCAGCTAAAAGCTTTTCTTCTTTTAATTTGCATATAGAAACGGTCCATGAAAGATGATGAACCTCGTGTTGCCTTATAATTTATGTACGTCGTCCCTTTTTTCTTCTAGTTTGTTATATTTTATAAAGTTTGGAACGTGTTGCGTGCAATATGTCAGATCTAGATTCTAAATCTTGATATATCCGTGCAGTATCGAGCCTAAAGATGATATCTAATAATCTAAGCAACCACTACTTCTTATGGATGTACTAGTTATCAAAATAGTAGTTTTGAGCAGCAGCGCTGTAAGATATCTCAATAAAGTTCGTGTTTATAACAAAGCCGTTAACGTTAACGTTATACCTATAACGCATGCGCAGCTATAAGGCCGATTTATAATTAATTATTAGGGTTGACCCTAGGCCTAGGCCTAGCCTGGGTTGCAATTGTGCTTAATATTAAGATCTTACCATAATATTAATTAATTCGAGAATTTCGAGTCGTCGTCATTTTCCGTATAAATAACGTACGCTACGGGCCTACGGTATATAACATACGTACGTAACTTGTGCCCGCCCGGCTTCGCGATATGTACATTATCGTGGATGCAAAATCACTTTTCAGTTTTACATGACGATGACGACGTCACTTAAGTTTTTTCAGAAATGCTAAACTAAACAATACCCATAGTGCACTGCATATGGTATCTTACGTAACAAAAAATCAGTGGTTATCATACAAATGTGAAGGGAAACAGGGATTTAATATTAGCTGTACTAGTAGTTAAGGGCCTGATTCAGCCTGAATATAACCAGGCATGCAAGCTTGAGGCGTGGTGCAAATCGACGCACATTGCAATGGGCCAATGGCTACATATTAATAACCTGCCAAGCTTCAAGCTTGAACTCAATCTCAGATTTGATCGATCGCCCCAAACTTAATTCAATGTAATCACAGCCGCACCGACCATTCAGGGGCCCCGATATCATCAATGCAAGCTTTAAGTGGTAATCTTTATGAAAGGTAACTATAATTTGCCAGGCATTTTTATTTATTATGCAAATGTGGTGATTATTATGGTATATTGATTATATATATAAACAAGCCGCTGCAACTGATATACATAGTGCTGAGCGATATGAACATTTTATGCATTTAATAGTGTATTTTTGGTAACGCTAACTCTGTATCAAATCTAAACCGATTTTGTTTCTTCGCCTTTAAAGCTTGTTTCTTCTTCAGTCATGGACTCAGTTGAAGATTTCACGGTGATTATATTAGGAATTGCAACCAGTAAACTGCCAATGGTCAACCCCCAGTTCATAGCAAACTGTTTCATTCCACTGACTGCTTCAGCATTCACTCTCCAAGCCATTGCTCCACCAGCAGGCTTAAGTGCGGAATAGCATCCAACTATGATAGCCCTAACTACTGGTGTATCAGCTTGAGCACCAATTATCCAATAACAAAACCCTTGCCAGAAGGAATCATAGACTCCATAGAAAAAATAAAGAAACATGGGACCGAGATAAATACTTCCATCTTTATAATCAATATCTTGTTTGTGACCTGATTTCAACCGGTTATCATTCCATACTTGAAAGCGGTATCCACCACCCCATATGACCATTCCAGTAACAAATAACACGGGCCATCCTAAGATGGCTCGGTTACGAAGATTGAACTTCTTGATATCAAGAACAACGCCAATAAATAAACCGCCTACCATTTGGGCTATCCAATAAAGAGCTCCATTCAATGACCTAGTTCTTAAATTGAAACTAATTTGATTTACCACATTTTGTTGATAAGAATAAAATACATTAGCGTTAAAAAAAAGTGGGAATAAACATAAGATCCTCCAATCAGCTATAACTTTCAAAGTTTGAACACAACTTTCTTTTAAATTCGGCCAATTGAGTTTGGTAAGATCCTTGGATAGTCTTGAGCCCTCATATTTATTAGACAGGCCTTCAGGTGGGATAACAAGAAGTGATAACGCCCATCCAAATATCATAATAACAATATACGCAACATATGTGGAGTCACTAACTGTACCGGAAGCTGAATAATAATTCAGCCCAAAACTTGCCAACGACCCAATAGCTCCACCAAGATTGAAAATGATCCAGAATACACCAATAGCTAACCCTCGAGTACTTTCATTGGTATAAGAAATCATTATAGTACCCTGAGCCACCCAAAAAAATGCAGCACCAATACCTAGTATTGCACCTGCAGCAATCACAAAGGCTCCATTACTGGTTCGGTTATAATTAAGTAATGAGCCGGCATAAAATGCATACGTCCATCCTCCAATAAGAAGTGCAAGACGAGGACCAAGGTACTTATAAAACGTACCAACGATCAAGAAAGCCGCCACTGCAGTGGCAGCATGTGTTGCTACGTTAGAATTGGCAGCAACAGTAGTATCAACTTGACCCGATCCACCCATTCCGCTAAGAGCATTGTACATTCCCGGGTTACAAAAGCTGATGAAACTCACCAAAGTCACTTGAAACCAAGGATCTTTCAACAGTGAAAAAATCACATCTCTAGCTGTATTAAAGTTAGGGTAAGCATAACACGACGATAAGTCTTCTGGAGGTTCAGGAGTGTTCTCTTCCTGCTGTCTCAAGATTGTCCTATTAATTTTGTCGACCATTTTTAAAAGAAGAGTAAGCGAGGTTTGTTTGGTCAAAGGGGGTGTACTCCATGAACCGCAATAGCCCTTTATATACTTTTCATTGAGAAATTAGAAGTATGGTACAGTACATAAGGCAATAATATTGGAGATCAAAGAAAGGAAAAGTACACCACGAAAAAAAAATTAGTCCGACTCCGAAGCATTTAGATCAGATATTTTTTAACTGTGAGCTCGAGCGCTCATGATCATGCTGCTACAATCGTATAAACGTATCATGATCATGCACGATAAGATCTTTAAGAAGATGATCGATAACGTCATTCGGCTATCGTATGTGAAAATATCGGATCTCGATATGGGGTTTACAACGAATAATATCGGGATGTTTTTGTCAAAATCTCGGTAATAATTGTCTCCAGCAATGCCTGGACCTCAAAAATCATTGAGATAATCCTAAAAATATTGTACCAAAAAGATAGGTACGGAATAACAAAATCAGTGCATGAAAGTACGCCATATTTTGTGACTCTGGAATATTTTAGCTCAGCTAGGATTTCCAACTTTAAAATACCACGAGAAGTCGCTAAAATGCCAAGTTGAACATAAGAAATCACCCGGTTGGTTCTTGAGAGAATTAAGTTCGACTGTGGTGAGTTCGTAAGTGCGTACAATCTGATAAACCTGCCTTCCCCAGGTTTCCTTCAAGACTTACAAACTACACTAGCACTTTCTAGGCTGAAATAAAGTTTGGTTAATTAATACAATCGGCGAAATATCGGCGGCATGGTACGGTATACCATGGTATTAACAGCACGTAGTACTACCTAGCTATATAGTAATAGGATTTAGTTAACTGACATGTATCGTTACCGTTATCGCTATCATTTACAATAAGCTTTCAGCTTTATCTAAATAAGTAATACATACCAATACTACTTAAGTGTATTGAGAAAATTCCAAACTTTTGAACTGAATCAAGATTGATTAGCCTTGAATTGGTGGGGCCATGACAGTGACAAAGACTCCCATAATTAATCCTAGAGTAGACCCGTATATTTCATGGTATTCTGGAGGTACCAGGTAGAATTTGACAAAATTAATTGATGGGTTCAAGGTGATTCCATTCTTTGTAGCTGTAACGACATTTGTCCGTACAAATGTCTTATACTGAGATATAGCCAACCCCTTTAAATATGCCAAAATCACATTATTTAAACAATTTACAGGAATCCCAAATAATGATTCGGATAGTATAAGTTTTATTAATAGGTTTGTCAACGAAAGCTTTTTGGCTGGTTTATCCTTTTGAGATTCAGTAATATAAGTCGGATACCATTTCTCCATATATTCCCCCCATATTAGCCCCAAGGGTAATGATACCACCGTAATTACCAATGCATTAAACATATCATTAAAGTTATACAAGAATATTGGTTCCTTTAGTATTAGTATGCTCTATTTCATGATTTGAAATCAAAATATGCTTACATTTTTGCGATATTGCATTATTGACTGGCTGCAGACCTGTGTTAACAACGCCATGACCAGACTCCGGATATAAATACCGGTAAAGTCTCTCAGTCTCATTTTCAATATAAAATCGACCTTGGAATATACTCAAGGTACAACCATTCTAAGGGACTAACTAAGCTTGTGCAGAGATTGTGTATATTTAAACAAAAAATCTCAAACGGCCGAGATTTTTTCCGCGTGCAGTACACTTATCGACAGTATGGGTACTTCGTGCATGTCTCCACCAATAATGAAAATCCCCAATGAAAATTTCTACTAGGAATTTAGCTTCATGGCCATTTACCTTCCTACAAGTCCAGGTTTAACTGCCAATTTATAGTAGAGTTCTCTCCCATAAATGAACCTCAAGACTTATCGTAGAGAGTTTCATTTAGAAACGGTTATTTAATTTTAATACGTAGCTATAGACGTCGACGGTATAAGTACGTATACGTACGTATAGACTCGGCCCCGCGGTCGCTAAAGTATGCTAAAGTTAGTATTAACGTTGAGCTTGTAGCCAATGTACGTACACCAAGATAAGCTAGACACATCCCAATTGGGAAACCCACACAGACCTGCGCGTGATATGCACCACTTTGGTAAGATGATTCGACATATTCTGAGAAGGATTTAGCGAACATTAAAATCCTACTTCATGACTACTGGCTCGCATCGATAGACAACATTTCTGATAATTACCATTGACAGGTTTGACACCTGTGATACCTGTGTCATTATTTATACCTCTTGGCTGGCGGATCTCTAACACACTGCTGCACCCCCCTCAATAAGTACCTTCTACTCCCGTTATTCGGATGCCGATAACCGATATGAATGTGAAACAAATTCATCGTGATGCTCTTCAACGATTCGTCTTTGCCTTTATACATGGTCTCACAGATGGCGCTTGATCACGTCAAATTGATGCCATTTGAGTGCGTACGAACGGATCCTTGACAAGGCTAACCAAATACTAGTAGTACTGTATATAAAAAGCATTTGCGTACTGGCGACACCCCTAAAATGAATCAATTCCTCCTTATTGATAATGTTGAGTGGGAAACTTTTAGCAGCTGTAAGCCTTTTGATTGCACCGGTATGGGGACAATTGAAATCTCGCCCTGAACTCACTCCAGCTTATCTCAATGTAACGCTCCACGACAAGGAATCTACTAGTGACTTATCTATCTTTGTGACACCATGGAGTGGGTCTGATTATATTGGTCCACATATCTTTGATTCCTCTGGGAAACTAATTTGGACAGGGTATGCTGCAATCCCTAATCTAGTTCTTAACTTGAAACCTAATGAATATGGGGACACTTTATCCTTTTTTGAAGGCGTTTCTGGGTCCGGGTTTGGATTTGGTACTTATGGTATATTAGATAACCAATATCGTCAACAGAAGAAACTTGGATTAAAACAACCATTTCTACATGATTTCCATGAATTTCAATTTACTAGTTCTCATACTGCTGTCTTTTCAACTTATCAAGCTGTTCCTCATGATTTGTCTAGTGTTAATTCGTCACTTGCTGACGGATGGATCTATCAAGGTGTTGTTACTGAAATTGATACTAACACCGATGAAGTATTGTTTAATTGGAACTCTATAGAACATGTTCCAATTTCAGATTCTGTTGTTTTGCAAAATGCTAGATCTTCAGGTGATTCTAGTGATAACCCATTTGATTATTTCCATTTGAATTCTATTACTAAAGATGATCAAGGTAATTATCTTATTTCCTCTAGACACACTTCGTCATTGTTTTATATTAACGGTAAAACTGGAGAAATAATTTGGGCTATTGGCCATGCAGACACAAAATCTAGTTGGCAAGTTGATGATAATGCCACTTTTGCATTCCAACATTATGCAAGGTTTGTTGATCCAAAGATAATTGGAAAAAAGAATGAACATAACATCAAATATATTTCACTTTTTGATAATGAAGGAGGAAGTGGTGATAATAAAGGTAGTAGATCATATTCTCGTGGTATTTTATTACAACTAACAACATATGACAATAGTACTTTTACTTCTAACTCTTCATATATTGGACGAGTATCCTTAGTACAGGAATATCTTCCAGACGAGAGTCAAGGTATCTCCGGGTCTCAAGGGTCAATTCAAATACTTAGTAACTCGAATGTATTCATTGGATGGGGATCTCAGCCAGTAGTATCTGAATTTCTTTTAAATGGTACAAAAGTATTTGAGGCAACGTTGAGTAATGGTGATTCTGTATCTTATAGAGCTTTCAAATCTTCATGGAAGGGGTACCCATTCCAAGATCCCGCAGTGACTTCAACTGGTTATCCCAGTAATTCATCTACCTCTCTTGCAATTTCATGGAATGGTGCAACTAAGGTTGATCGTTATATTGTTTATGCTGGTAATTCGACTAAACGGTTCAAACAAGTTACAACTGTTGCAAATACTGATTTCGAAGTTACAACTAACCTTAATGGAATTTACAAATATGTAAAAGTATCTGCTGTTGATTCTCATAGACAAGAATTAGGCAGCTATACCGTTGATACTTATATTACTGGGAAGGATACTGCAACTCAAGAAAAGCTAGTATTTGAGACCGACTAGACATGACTTTATTAGCTATATGAACACAGATACATCCTATTAGAATTTATTTCATTTCATTTTATTTTATTCTTTTGTTTTCCTTCACTTCTCAATCTCCAGACTATGCATTCCATCGTCTTGTTTGAATACATGACTTGTAGGTTGAATTTCTGTAGGTGACCACGATGATGATTTCCAAGCTGGGATATTAGAGGCAAACATTTCGTCAATTTGTTCCAGACTCAGGCCTTGAGTCTCAGGTACACAGAAATATACAAATATTATGGCAAACAGTAAACATCCCGAAAATACATATCCATAACTATAATGTATAGCTCCAGTGATCATAGGTGTGAAAAAGGCAACCAAAAAATTACCAATCCAATTTGCACCAATAGCTATTGACATACCCTTTGACCGTACACGGAGCGGATAAAGTTCTGAAGCCAAAACATATGCAATTGGTGCCCATGTGGTTGCAAAGGCAAAGATATAGATACTAGTAACTGTAATCATCCCCTTTCCAACATTCGGTTCACTAGGTTGATCATATCCATTAGGGTACAGCAGCTTAACACCAATTGATGCATATATAATGAACATACAAAACATTAATGAAGCGCCTGCAATCAAACAAGTTCGTCTACCAAATTTATCAACAGTATAAAGACTGAATACCGTTGATCCCAAATTTACAGCACCAATAATCATACTGGCAGCAAATGAGTTATTCATACCAACACCTTGGAAAAGACCAACTGCAAAGTAAAAAAAATAATTGTTACCAGTTAATTGTTGAAGTAAACAAATCATTGAACCAACAAAAACTCGATAACCAACTCTAGGTTTACCATTGACTAATTGGGACCACCCAGCAACCCCAATTTCTCGTTCATATGTAACACCTGCAACCACCTCATCAATTACCAACTTGACAAGGGGGTCATTTTCATGGGTATTATTTATAAAACACATTGCCTTGACTGCATCAGAAACTCGATCTACAGTTACCAAATATCTGGGAGATTCTGGCAAAAATGAAGTACCCCCAATTAATATTAATGCCCATGCAAAGCATAAACCCATAGGTATTCGATAACTACCAGTATCGTTTCGTGTACTAGTACCATAATTGACACAATATCCAACAAATATCCCCAAGGTGATCATTAATTGAAATGAGCATACCAAAGCCCCTCTAATTGCTTCCGGTGAAGTTTCACTTTGGAACATTGGTACTACAACAGCTAATTGACCTACACCAATACCTGCAACAATTCTTCCAATAAGAATTTGATACCATTTATCGACAGCAGTTATTTGGATAAGCATACCGATAATATAAATAGTTGCACCAACCATAATAGCTATTTTCCTTCCACGAACTTCAGCAATTCTTGAAAGAAATACTCCACCAGCACATGCACCAAGTGAAAAAACTCCAACAATTAATCCTTGACGAACATTTGAAAAATAATATTCTCCATGTTCATTTTCACTACCAAAATTTCGAAGATATACTGGCATATTAATATATCCAGATATTGTTCCTGTATCATATCCAAAAATAAATCCACCCATAGCAGCAAAGATACATAATATCGAAACCAACCAATATTTACTTCGTGATTCTTCCCTAGTTAAGGGTTCCTTAACTTTCACAGGCAACAGCCCGAATTTCTCTCTTTGAGGCGTTGACACTTCTTGTGTAGCATCCCTCGTCATTATATCAGTTTGATAATCATTCAAATAACAAGGTATTATAATTCAGGGGCAAGGGTAAAAAATAGTGCATTTTTGGTATATAAGAGAATCGTCGTTCATGGTAATATTTGAAAGGGCCCGTGCTACTCACATAAATTGGTACCGTACAGTTGAACTATGAACAATCACATATATTTTCTCTTTGTTAAAGAGTATAATATTCAACATTTTATTGGTTCCTATTATGGGTTAAGTAATTCGAAATACTTTTGTAATACTCGAAGCGAGAAAAATTAGGTTTTATTTATAAGTCCATTGCTTCTAATAAAATCCAAGTGCTAAGTGATTTTTCCAACAGAATTAACCCACAGTTTAGTAGTCTGATAGTAGCGGCTGAGTAGCCCGACAGCATTATAAACCTTTGTTACTTTGTATGGTCAAACCTAAATTACAGTTACCTACTGGGGAGTAAATTAGTTTTTAAAGGCAAATATTAATACATAGCGGGTAATTACAGGTACTGTAAATTTTGACAGTTTGCTACCGGTAATTATATGATATAAACTTCAATTGAAGCTTAAGCAAGAGTATCATTTAAAACTATGTCAATGTTGATGTTAATATTTACTCTCACAAATTAATTAGACACTAGACACCTTTATTTCAAAATTTGTTAGGGAATTTTTTTAACACATAACATACGTTATAGTAAAATAAAAGAAATTAGAATCGATGTACATGTATATGTTGGATTTATACACATTTTCCTATTACTCGATTACCTAATTATCACGTGATAAGGGATCGGTGTATATCTTATACCTTAAAATTTTACTAAGGTTTCTTTTCTTTTCTTTTCTTCTTCTCTACTGTCATATTAGATTCCATTGCTGAATTATTGACACTGCTGCTTT
>JAJMEQ010000167.1:0-23158 GCA_030574255.1 Groenewaldozyma tartarivorans
GCATACATGTAATTCACGTAGTTTCCAGTGCTTTTTTCGGTGTTCCTGGTGCATTGACTATAATCATTATAATTCCCAGTTCCTTCATTCAATAGACGATGATAAGGCTCTTGATAACAGAGTTATACACTACCGTCAAATTTTGTTTGTCCGTCCGTTCAGTTCGTTCACTTTTATCGTTCAGTCCACTCACCTCGTTCACATACGTCGTTCATTTAGTTCAATTTGTTTGTTGAACTGGTCCATTTCGTTCACATGTCTCGGTCAGTTTGTCGAAGTTCGTTTCCATGTGTCTTTCAGTTTGTTCACATGACTCGTTCAGTTTGTTCACATGACTCGTTCAGTTCTTTGAAGTGCGTTTACATGTACATGACTCGTTGAGTTAGTTCGGTCTGTTCGTTCCGTTATGGTCGCCCCGGTTTTTCTTTCGGTTGTTCACCTGGTCAGATCGCTTTGTTCAGTTCGTCCCCATTCAGTTTTATTGGTTCATTCACTTATTTTGTTCAGTTCACCCATTCAGTTTGTTTATTTCATTCACTTAGTTTGTTCGGTTCATTATGTTCGTTTATTTCGTCTGTTCGGCTAGTCCACTTTGATCATTCAGTTGGTTTGATTCGTTTGATTCATTCAATTCGTTCAATTCGTTTAATTCGTTCACTTCGTCGAATTTTATCGTACACCTAATTTACATTTATTGCTTAGTTAGTTTCCATATCTCGTTCACTTCGTTCACAGGTATTGTTTGTTTGTTTGGCTCGTTCATTTCATTAACTTGTATTGTTCACTTTGTTCCCTTGTATGGTTGATCTATATCGTTCATTTGCTACGTTTCTAAAATGAATGCTTGGCGCAAAAAGTAGACAATAACTTGAGCATTATTATAGGGGTAGATTCTCAGCAGCAAAAACTGATCTTCAATCCGAACTTGACGAAATTGATGAGCAGAATTAGGACATAACCAAATCTTGGAAAGACCCTTGTGAACAGGAGCAATATGGAAGTGAACGCTTGCGAGTTGTATTACAAAATAAGGATGGTGATGGCGATATGTTGCTTGATATTGTTCCTGTCAAGGCAGAGTCCGGAATTGCGTTGAAACCTGAGATTGAGCAGCTTCAAAACATTCTAGCTCCTACTAAGTTGCAAGGAGAAAACTGTTTCTAAAGCAATTATTGATGTGGCAGCTCTGCAACTTGTTGATGCCCAGGATGACCTATATTACCATAAACGCCTGTTGTGGAAGAGCAACCAGGAGAAGCCACCGTTGCATCTCAAAAGAGGCCTGGCTTTTTCTCGAAGGCTCATAGGTATACTAGCCAATTGAAAAAGAAGTTCACAGTTAAACCGCAGGGAAATAATACTGCGGCTATAAAAAAATCAAGTATCTTCACCGTGAAATCGATCAATTGGGGAAATAAAAAGTCCAAGAAGTACATCTTCAAATCATCAATGCGGAAAAAAAAGTATAAAATGTTGAGTACATTCGAATTCATGGAGTTCAAATTGCATTGATCATGCCGAGCGTAAAATTGACTTAAAAGTCGACAAACCACTTATAGTAATTATACATGTCACACAAGCTGATCTGAATACGAATATTCATATATTCAATGAGCATATATGCAATTGTAATCTATCATATATTATATTATTATTTCCGTCTAGCCAATGTTTTAGTAAATTTGACACATGTCAGCCGAGTTACTTTAGAATAGTTTTTAGCATATATATGAAGTATTTTTCTATTGCATTAGTAGCATTTCTCCGAATTAGTGGATAGTCTTTTTTACCCAAAGTCAGAAGAAACCCAAAATTATTTGCGAAACTTAGCCCGGAGTTCAATCAAGTTCTTTCTCACTCGAACAGAAGTTCCATGAACTTGGATCTCATGTGCATTAATATAATATTTTTCTAGACCGAAATATGTGTACACCCGACATTGAAAGCGACAGTCAGCCCTTTTGGTTGTACAAATTATGGAGCATTCAAGCGAGGGACCAATAGTGGCGTATTACGGCTAGATCTTATTGAAATGCGAGGTTTAGTTAATTAAAATATCAGTAAGTTCATGATGTAAGATTGTATCATCCGAGCGAATCTTTTACTACTCAGAGTAGCCTGCGAGTTATGACAAGGGTTTTTTCACGCTAGCTTATCATCCCTGTGTTAACAGTAGCTCTAAATATTGAAAAAAACTCCTGGGTACCTTTGGGTTACCATCAATTAAGTCGGTCAATTCGATTCTCGTTTGAGCGGGAGTAATATATCTATAAATCAGAAGTGAAAAAAAAATATTGCTGGCACAAAGTATCTTGACGTATATATTACAGCTTCCTGTCATGAAAATTGGCACAAATGGATAAGAAATTCGACGCTAATCACCTTAAAGGAAATTGATGTCTTCGATGGCATCTCTTTACAATCTCCAAATAGTCTGGTTCATTCTCTGGTGTCAAAATCCCATGACGAATAAAAAAATCCACAGTTATGAGCCCAGTATTATACATGAAATTTCCTTTTAATAAATTCGCCTTCACGAGTTCAATTGTCATTAAATGAAATGCTTCTACTTCGCCATCCACTGGCTTTGGCGTAATATCTGGCGGGAATTCCAAGTCGTATATATATTCTACTTCAGGCTCATATAGGGCTTGTTCGCCATTACTTCTAGGATTAATCTGATGTTCGTAGGTAACAGCACCCACGGCTATTGCATTCGCCTTTACAAACTCTGGATCTAATCCTGCTTCTTCCTGGCATTCTTTAAGCAAAGTTTCTTCAACTCCATATGGGTAGCCTAAACCCCCTCCAACTGTATTGTCGAGGTACCCAGGATAAGTCTGCTTCTTGAAGGATCGCTGGGGTATCCATAATTTAGTAGGCTTCTTACTTTTACCATCAGTGACGTACCCCATTAAATGAACACCATATGAGACAACACCCAGAAGTGAACATGCGGATCGCTCGATATGAACATATGGCTCATGAGTCGGATTGTAAACAGTGTATAATTCATCTCGCCAGCCCTCGAGCACTTTGAACCGCTTTTCTCTTCTCCATTGATCGAGCAATTCAGCAATGGCCACATCGCGTTCTTCAATGGAACTGCCTTCAAAAATCACACTTGGAGGCTCGTCAGTGTCGCCGTCAGTTACAGTGAAGTACGGCGAGTCTCTGAATGCGTCCGCGACGAATGGTAAGACTCTTCCTATTTGAGTTTCGAAGTCATGAGCCAATAAACGATAGAATGAGTCGTACCCATCGGTAGGGTCATTGTAGCTTGTATTGTCAGAATAACTAACCACTTCCAAGAATGAATTGAACGGCATTTGCTCTATGTTTAACGGTATTAATATTCGAGAATTCTTTGATCATGCCATGATCTTTGCAAATTAGTGTACATTAATGTACATGTTTACGACGCGTCGATGTACGTACAACAGAGATCGATCCAGCAATAGACCCTTTAAAAAAAAATTAAATTTTACTTTCGAAATATTTAAATCATCGCGATCGGTGACATAAACAATATTAGTCATCACATAGCCTAACAGGTTCTTACTAATCAGCATTTCTTGTTTGAAGCGCACTCGAGATGGAGTAGCTGCGTTATAGGCACGTACGTACGGTATACCTAGGTCTCTAACACAACGTACGTGTGCTGAACGTTTACCCTAGCCACCCGCCTATATAGTTATAGCTAGTACTAGCTAGCTAGCTATAGGTCGCTATATAGGACGTACTATATATGTTATATATATGCGTGCATGCATGGTATATTGTAGCTACTAGTGGTAGTGAAATTTCAACTAACTAGCTACAGGTCTGAGTAACTCTCATCTGTTATCAGGTTTAGGTACCGCTGAGTTATGACTGACAAGGTATTCAGCAGTGCCTTAAAGACACTATCCAAGTCGTTGGAGGCATTTCTTAATTCTGAAGATACTTTAGAAATTTCCAATGAAGTGCCTGAAAGTATTAAAAGTCCAATCGATAAGTTTCTTAATCTTAGTGTGGATGTCTCAGACTCAGTAAAAATTTCCGAAGAACTGCGGAAAATCCGGTCCCAAGTTGATTCTAGCCATAGTCTTGAAGCTGATATCAAATTGTTGGCTTGTTTAAATTTATTGGCACCATGCTTAGTCGACAAACAAGTGGCCTATGAATGGTTCAAGTATGTTGTTAACCCCGCGGTAAACTCTGCAGGTTACAATAACAAATTGGTGGATATTGCACGAAAGTTCGTGGTGACACTGTTAGCTAGAGATTCCCGAATAGAGAAGGAAATGGAAAACATCGAAGCTTCGTCAAGGGCTATATGTGATGCATTACTGGATATGTATCTTGGCGATGCTACATTATTTGTATTACCTGAAGAATCAAAAAATGCTAACGAAGAACGGCTACGGTTTATTACTAAAAATGCAAAGGACTTGATATTGCAATATGGGGAGCTTAAAACTGATAATGCTCTTGAAAGAGTTGCTGAGAGATTAAATACGACTGAACCACTGAAGCTACTTTCTCTGATATCAGCATTATTATCTCAAAGCACAGAAGTTATAAATTCAACTGTTATAAAGTCGCTGATTGGTGAAATTGTAAGGCTACAGTTATCACCCGTGGATGTCCAATTGCCAATAATGGTTACTACAATTATATCCATGTTAATCCCTTCATTGTACTTGAGCGACGAATTTGAAACCCAATTACCTCAAATTTTATTTATTTACGGGTTAATAGCTACCTGTCTTCAAGTAAGATCATTTTATAATAATGGAGTGGAAATTTTGCCTCAAGAGCTGCATTTAACTGTTCGTACCTCATTATTACCCCTTTTTGGGACAATATATGCGGTTGCTCCATTCCAATTGCTAGATTATATTAGGTCCCCTAGCAATTTTTTATCCTCTAAAGGTATAAATTTGCCTGAGCCTTGGAATGATACATATATACGAGATGTTTCCACGCAGTTTTCTTCCACACTTGCGTTGAACCCTTTGTTATTATCGAACCATTCAAGGGAACAACTGAAAACTCCTAAGGATATTGCAGCATTTTGTACATCTTTGCGTATACCTGAAACAAAATTCCCCGACTCGGACAATCCATTATCTCTATGGTACTTAGATGCGGGAAATTTGTTAAGTGAGCATGAACGATTATTTCTTGGTGATAAAGGAGCCAAACAACCTGATGAGCTTCAACTTGATAGCAATTCACTATCTCCTAATTTCAAACCTATCTCAGGTGTTATAAACTCACCAAAGGTCAATGCCTTATCTGATATTGAATCGGATATATCTGTTTCGCCTCATTTACAGAATACAGCGAAATCTGAAGGGGCAAGTGCACCAGATGAAAATGATGCCAATATACTGATATCTTTCTATCAAAGGGAATTGATGTTACTGAAAAATGAGCTTGATTTTGAATTTTATGTCATGAAGCATGATCAATACAGAATAACAAAGTTACAACAGCAATTACAAGATTTTGGTGTATATCGTGACTACGTTGCAGAATATTCTGAAAACGAAAAACGACTGCGTGGACGGATAGAAAACTTATTAAAATTATCTGAAAACCAAAGTAAACACACATCACCCAACGAAGATGTGCTAAAACTTAGCAGTGAATTGCAATTACAACTCAACGAAATAAGAGAAAATAATGCAAGGTTAGAATTCCAAATCGGAACTTTAACAGACGATAAGAACAATTTATTGATGCTTATACGCGATAGGGAATCAGAGATAACAGATCTCAAGATCCAGTTGCAAGAAATAACTTCAAATTCATCAGCTGTAATACCGCAGGACAAACACAGTCCATCCACGGACAAGCTCGAATCACAAATAAAAGCACTTGAAAGACGGATAGAAGAGTTAAAAATGCAAAATGAAGGGCTAGTTTCTGACCGTGACTTATTGCGTGCAGAGTACAGTAGTCGTGTACAAGATTTGACTAGAGCCCTTCATCGTAATGAACATACAGATGATAATGGAAAGTTTGACCAAGTTATTGACACTTATAGAATATCTAGAGAAGAGCAGTATAGTCAACTAGAGCAAGCTCACGAAGAGTTATATGCGCGACATGTACTATTAGAGGAGCAGTTTAAACTGTTGAAGCTAGAGCATGAAGAAGCAGCATCTAAGGGTATAGTTTCTCAGCCAAAGAAATCAATATTAGGGTTTGATATAACCAGTGCTAGTACTAATATTGGTGGAAGTGCACTTAAATTAAAAGCCCAAAATAATCCTAATAATAGAATCAGAGGTAGAGGAGGGTTACAGAACATTAATGCCAATGCTGATTCGACACCACCTAGTCCCACCACTGCATCTAAACGTCATCCCAAGCATAGATTCCAGCGATAAAAAGCCCTGTATTTATAAAGTATTTAATGCATATAAGTAAAATTATAGATAACCGTATTATTCCATCATCAACTTCAAGATTTAATGAGTAAGAGTAGATAATACTAAGTACGAGGAAAAGAAGATCAAACTGACTTGTGCCAAGTTGCAAAGATATTTCAAGGAATATTATTATTTACATGTACATATATGCTAGGCTAATCCTAGATATCGTTTCATAGTATCAACATCTGATTGCTGTACAACCAATCTTTCAGACTTTTTAACTTGGTTAAGCATTTTGCGTTTCAGTTTCCTTGGAATGAACGCAGTAGGTGGAGGAACATAAGGCCCAACCAATCCACCAAATGATGTTGGAGGTTTAATTTTATCCTGACCAAGCCTATTCAAAACATCATCCGCGTATTTTCGTTGTTCTCTAAATCTTGACACATGCAACTCAGACTCCAATTCAGCTTCAGTCAATGGCTCGGGCCATACGAACGGATCTTCCATTTCAATTGTCATTTTCTTTTCTTGAGGTCCTCTGTAACGTGGAGACATGGGATTATCTCGCCTCCATCTTGCCCAAAGTAATTGGGTGGTTATATTCAATGCCCGTAATCCATACAAATTCCATAGATAATCTCGTAAGTCTAATTTATTGAACCATTTAGGTACGAGGAATTTCGCCTGGTAAGGGGTATGCTTAGCACTTGGGCGCAATAAAATCACTCGTCCCCGTGGTAAAAATACTTGTCGTCCACCCTGAGGGAAATGCCTTACACCTCTTTTTATGCTTTTTTTAGTTCTATCGTAAAGTTTTTCAAGTATCGATGGTCGCTCCCTTGGTTCCCATTTATTTGTATGTTTAATAGGCTTCACGCTAACATCCGCACTCTTAGGGATATATGCAGGCGGAGGAACGTTCGGTGATAGCTTCCGGAATGCTCGTTTGACAACTGACCGTGGCATCTTGATGTTGGTGCCAAAAAAAATCTGATTCAAGCAAGCTTCGTGGGCCTATAACGTGGATGTCCAATGCAAATAATTTCAAGATCGAATTCGAATATTTTCCCCTATCGCACGACTCGAGCATTAACGTTATACGTTAAAGAAGGCAGTACGGCTGAAGAGTGAAGGTCGTAGATCCTCATTAACGTTAAATAAACTCAGCCGCACACACACGCGCGCGCTTAATTACCCGGCCGGGGAACCCGGCCCATGCATAACAGAGCTCGAGTCAAGTCATTTCCCATTGCCATTGAATAATAATATCCAAATATTAGCAATAAGGAGAACACAACAAGGCTATATGAAGTTACCCACAGGTGCGCAAAGACAAGCTCTGAACAAACGGAGGAAAAATAGCGCACTGTACGTGCCACCTCCGTTAAATGAAGATCAAATCAAGCGGGTAAGTATTCGCTGGATCACTCTTGATACCGCGGGAAGGACTAACATGAAGGCACGGGATGCTTCAAGGTCAACTTTTGCAAATATACTGGCAAAGTCGGCCGAAGAAGATAAAAAGGAAGTAGATATACAAAAAGTAGCCGACGAAATTGAAGAAACGTTATACCAGAAGTATAATGATATCAATAAAGACTACAAAGCAGATTTTAGGAGACTATTCACCTGTTTGAAAGTAAGTAATATCAATATCCTTTTGATAAGATAATTACTAATATCCAGGATCCCAAAACTGACTTCAACCAGCTGTTATTGGAAGGTAAATTGACCGGTGCTCAGTTTGCTAACAAATCGGTCAAAGTAAGTACCTTTGAATCAAAAGTATCAATATATACGTACACAGCTACTAACTTATTAGGAATTGTTATCATCTGATTTACGACATGAAGAGGAGAGAATTAAAGAAGATAATATCCGACAAGCGACAATTCATGAAGTATTACCAGAGAGCATTAATCAGCTGAAAGATGGAAGAGAAAGGGAAAAATGGGGAACAGGTAGAAGTCAAGCGGCTATTGATGATTAAGTTATATTTATTTAATGATAACGATTTTTTATGAATAAATATTTATTAGTATGATACACTTATTGGGTTTGTTGTGGCACAGATGTTTCTGGCGTCATTGGTTGTGCTGGTGGATTTGGAGGCTGCTGTTGTGGAGTTCCAGGCTGAGACGCTGTTTGAGACTGTTGTGGCTTAGGTTGAATAGGTACCGGCGTATATTGGACAAAATCTCCTGCTAACTGAACAGGAAAATGTAGTTTGGATTCAACAGTAGATTTATCTGGCCTGACAAATGGTACTATTGTACCCTTAGCTGACCCTATTTTATTAGCAATCGCTCTAGAATATCCCAATGCTCTTGAAATTATATCACGTCGATTCACCCTCACTTTAACATTGCCTGTGGTTTGCAATGGACCACTTGCAACTCCGGGTGTACCCGAGGGGGTATTGCTCCTACCTTTGGGAGACTTGGGTAATGGACTTGGTGATTTGGGTGTCTCATCCTGTGCAGGATTAGATATCAGTGATTGAACTGTTATCTTACCAAACCTGGGTCCAGATTCAGATTTTTCTCTTTCACGTTCACGTTCCTTTTCCCTTTCACGCTCAATTGCCCTTTTCTCTTCCTCTTGCTGCTGTTGTCGTGGCATATCTATAGTTGCCTCGAAATCCCTGTATGCCAATAAAAATGTACATACCAGTAAATCGTCCACGGCAGCAGTTGAACCGAACCCATTATTCATTCGTCGCATCTCAGCAGCATAATCAAGTGCAATGGCAGAGGGCGGTGCATTATCCTTCACCATAGTCCGTTCAGCATAAGTGATCATTCGCTGGTATCTTGCATCAAAGGTTTCAAAAACCAAAGTAGGAATCACCTGATCAGAATATTTTGGAGGAATATCCAAAATATTCCTAACTGTATGCGTAAGAGTAGCAGATAGGATTTCCCAAGCATCATGTAAACGTACCAATCCACCATTAAACCGTCTCAGTTTCCTAGCCAATGCCATCAATGATTGTGAATCATTTGTAAGATCAAGTAAATGACAAAAATATTCAATGTATTCAAACGCAACATCAAAATGTCTACCGGGACGTTCCAAATCTGGCTTCCATATCTGGATAGGGCTCTTAATTGCTGTTTTAAGAGTGAAAAAGCCCGTCATAAGTTCTTTAGCCTTGGGTACATTATGGAACACTTCATCATAAATCCTAGCAATACGATAAGTTGGTCGATGATGTAGTCGTTTCTTATCTGCATTCTTAATAGTTTGAAATGTAGCTATACAACTTCCATAGAACCTAACAGCTTCCTCACTATAAAACGAGTCTGGCTTATTATTGGAATCCTCAAGAATTTGAGTCTCAGTATAATAACTTGATTTGGATAAGTAAAATAATCCAACAAGTGTACCAATTTGTCCTGATTTAACAAATTTGTATAACAAAGAAACTAATTTGATGTGTGGCTCAAGGATGAGGTCACCTTTAGTTGGTAGCAATCCAATAGATTTGACGACATTATCCAGAATTTCTATAGGATCACTTTTCAATGCCTTGAGCGTTTTAGCCTTAAGATGTGGAATAAACCAATCATTTGGAGTAAATTTAGAAGCTTTATCTAAGGCATATAAAATCAATTTGAAAACCCTTTCCTTAGATAATGGAGTAAACATTGGTTCATAACTGAACGAGTCCTCGTATGAAAATAACTTTTCAGGAGGATTAAAAACATCCATATTTATAGGAGGTTTAGCTGCCATATATAAAACCCTTGCCAAGAAATTCCATATTTGATGCGATAACGATTCATAATGACTTGATGGATGAGTATTACCATCACGATGATCCTGAATAGATACATTAATAGCCATCAAACAACAAATAATACTTTTCTTCAGTTCAACAACAATTTCTTCCTTTGCACTAGTTAATTTTTCAGCACTATGGATCATATCAGCATCAGCCATTGCTTCATAAGCTTGAGCTAATCCAAACCATGATTCAAACCTATTAGTATTACACATTAAGTCATACTTGAAATATTTCACTGCTTCATCCATATCAGGGATCCTTCCACCTCCCGTTCGTCTTTTAGTGCGCATAGATGATAAATGTACTTCACCTAGAACATAATAAAATCCACTTTTTGCAACAGTGATAATTTCATCTCTAGATGAATGTAATGGCAAATATTCCATACCACGTATAGTTTGTTTGAATTTATCCGCACTTAATGATGATGTTATATATTGATCAATTATATTTCCATTCAAACATAAGGTAGGCGCCATTTTCTCTGGCGGACCTAATGCATCATAAAATTGATCTAATACTGATTTTATATCAACACGAACAATAGCTGAAGTAAAATTCTTTTTCCGTTGTATATTACCCATAATAAATTTGGATAATCGTAAAGCTGCTTGTGCATCTATTTCACCAGGAATACTATGATGATCATATCTAGCATACCAATCATCATTACCTAAAGATAACCCATATCTACATTGTAGACATTGTAACATATCAGCTTCAGATTCCGGCCAGTCTATTCTTACCAGTTCTTTAAGGCAAACATCTAAGAACAATCCATCAGATATTCCACAATGACCTCTAGTACCCAAGACATCATGAATAATACTAAGAATATCATTCAAAACATCTGGAGTTGCTGTCTCTGGGGTTAAGCAACCACGATAAAAAAAATAAAAAAGGCTCCAGGAATATACAACCAATTCCCATATCTTTTCTGATGCCTTAGGCCATGATGGTAATGAAGGTGCTTGAATGATATTATTATTAATAGCATCATCAAAAAGAATATAAATGTAAAGCATTCGTACTAATCGAATTATTGAATCCAATGCCTCTTGTTTACGAGTATTTGTCAAAGAATCTAATAAACTCTCATCTTGTACTAATAACCGTAATAAACTTTTACTAACATCAAAGCAAACACTTAATGACCGTAATAATAGCGGGAATCTTTGTTGTTCTGTATCATTGATATATTTATCACTAACAAGTTCATTAACTGTTGACATAAACATTCGTAAATATCCATCAAAAGATTTAGATTTTTCACCAACACTTTCATAAGCATCAAGTAATAAATACCATAATTTCATACGGAATTCAAATGAAGAACTTGCAAGAAATTCCGAAACAGCTTGCTTTTCTTGAGAGCTATGCTCATTTTCATCAGGTATAAGTGCAGATTCCAATAATGATATTTGTTCTTCACGACTACCTTGCTTTGTACTTTCGAATATGTTAGAAAAAAATGAAACTGCTCTAAATTTAGAGATTTGTGTTATACATGATCTGAGAGATATCTTGGGTATACATTGATAATTTGCATATTCAATAAGTAGATCAGGAGAAATTCGTGGTTCTAATGCTTCGAAACCCTCTAAACAGTCTTGAGAAGTATTACCAAAAGTTTGTCCATGGAAAATTCTTATCCAATCATACCGCAGTTTCAATAAATCATACAATTTCCGTTGCTCCACATCTAATTCATCAAATGATATTAATGACAGAAGATCTCCAGTAAGCCCTCCCCATCGTTCTAATCGTACACCTGCTGCTGTTTTTTGGATTTCTAATGCTGATATTGCATTAGCGGATTTATTTGGGGTGATTGATTTCCCAATAAGTAAGAAAGATTCGAGATAAACCTCATGGATACTTTGAGTAAGTTCCAATGCATTGATTTGCTGCTTTGCATCTGCAAACAGGGCCTGTTTGGCATCATTAAATAATAGCGGCTCACAAGAATCTAAGGTCCTTTTGATATTATCCAAAAGTTGCTGAGGAAAATTATCTTTTATTAGAAATGAACTACCATTTTCGCCTAAAAGAATAGTTTTGAGAAACCCCACACGTACTTGTTGGAAATGGAAATTATCCTCATTTATACGAGTTAAAAACTTTAGTGCATCTGGAGAAGTACCAAATGGGGAAGTGCGTATTGGGTCTGTTTTCCCCAAGGCTGCAAAATCAAGCATTTGTAAAACTGATTGATCATTATTTAAGGATAAGTTATCATTTTTCAGAAATAACTCAGCATGTTCTTCATCCCATGATTGTAAAATGATTTTGAAGTCCATTATATATTGATCTGAGTCTGGATATTCTTCTCCTAAGAAATGAGGTATGACTGATTCGAGTTTTCTTCCAACCAATTGTAAAAAAGAAGTAACTTGATCAAAAAATGCTTCATCTTCAGCTACACTACTGGAGTCCAATTTTTGATCCTCATGTGATCTTGTCTTAACCCGTTTACTTTGTCTTGCAGGAATATCAAGGCCTCTTTTACGCTTTTGTTTTTCAGTTTCTTCTGGGGCCGGACTATCTATTTGCATTGAACTTGAATCTTCATCTTTTAACAGTAAAGTTTCACCATGAGGTAAAATAAATTTGATAACTGCCCCAGGTTCAGATGAGAATGAATAAGGATCTTCATATTCAAACTTTTTTCTACTTCGAGATAACGAGGAGAAGATATCAAGTAAAGCAGCAGAAACTGATAACCAATCACCGGTGGATATTGTAATATCGAATTTATCATCTTCAATCAACTCTTCTAATTTATCAAGCCCATCCGATATATTATACCGATCAATTATCCAGCTCATATCTTTCTCTTTCAATAAAAACCGAGGATTTACTTTCATTGACTCTAATTTCTGGTAAATCTCATTACTTTGTATTGATCCAACATCTTTCAATTTTTTGGCAAGTAAATTTTCTAGCCGTGTCAATATAGTCAAATCAAATGGATTTAAATTTCCATTTAGTAATAATTCACTACCAATTGATATATTCCTATCATCAGAGTAAACGATAGATTCTAGTGCAAGTCTTCCTAATCGGTAATATCCCAAAACATTACTTAGAGAAGAGAAAATTTCCATAAAATGAGGATCATTATCACAATATTCAAGAGCTTCAATAAGTTCATATAGAATTATTCCCATATGATCAAGTAGATCATCAACAGAGTCTAACGTATTGTAAAAATCATGAAGAGTATCTAACAGCAACAACGCATGATTTTTGTAAACCAGAAACTTGAGCTTTTCGGCTGATCTAGGTAATCCAGTATCCTTTTAATTAGCATCAATTGATAAAAAAAAAGTATTATAGAGTGGAACGCGTAAACTTACGTATGTGAGTTTCAAAACTTCGATTTTGAACAACTTATCATACTCCATTTTGGCTTCTGAAAGATTTTTCTCCTTCTGATACCTCAGTGCTTGCTGGAATATCTTCAAAGCCTCCTCAATCTAATTGGTTAGCGAGAATCTTTTTTTACAAAAGGTGCTCTTGTGGCATTTTTTCCTACATACTTGGAGTTCAAACGTGTGCTGTTGAACATCTTGAATGAGCTCTTCTTCACTCGCGTTAAACGCCGTGAAATGAACCTTTTTTGTTAGCTTCTATCCTACTCCCGAGCCATGGCATTTACCTTACCATAATTCATTAATCACTTCAGACGTTGTTTCCACCCACCAAGAAAAATGAGTTGTCGCGTTAAATAAGACAAGATCTGTAAACGATAAATTGTCAACATAACTGCTTTCGAATTTCCTATAGGCTAGAAATTTCTCTTGATCAACAGTGATGATGGCAATTCTAGTTTTGAAATTTTAATCGGTTTCATTGAATTTGATGGCGTGAAGCCGTGCAATTTGTCAAATATTGACTTTAACGTTGGAATTACCCTACAGTTAAAGTTAAAGCTGCATATGACGTTACGTACGTACACGCGTATACGTATACGTTAACGGTATAAATATTTTACGTTAACGTTTGAAGGCCTAGCTAGCGAGGTGTAACAATTCAAACAGACAAATTTTCATTTATTTCATGGCTGGCGACCAATGTACATTTGTCGCCGAATATTTGAGTAACATTCGGGCAATTTCTATTAGTATTCAGTTACCACATGGATGTACGCCGCACTTACTAAGATTTGAATCAGTCAAGCTAGCTGTTCTATTATACCAAAATGATACAACTCAATCCAAACTATTTATTCCATTACCAGAAGAAGTGAAAGTAGCAATAGCTGAAAGGACACACGCGATCCAAGAAAAATCACCGCTGTTGTCATTCAAGCTTCCCGCTAATCCTGAGTTGGCAATACCCGATACTGGGTTCCATTCTGGTGATGCTGCAATTCCATGGGATGCACGTACCCTTTCAAAAGTTAGCGAACCATTTGAAATATGCTGTTTGAATTGCCGTTCTGTTCTTGCGCAAACTGGGAGCGAAGAGCCATATATATCTGCATGGAAACCGTTACCATCAGAGCATTGGGCAGAGTTAATGGATTACTGGCATTGCCATAAGCCAAGCGATGATAACGGTAAATATGATTCTTACGCGCAAAGGTATTCTGCGGCTTCATTAATGCCATACAGGCGTACATGTTTGGTTGGCCTTGATTATTTTCTATTTGATCCCCAGGATTGTCTCAGTGTCACGATAACAGGTTTGAAGTGCCTTTGCAAGCATTGTGGTGTACAGTTAGGTATTCTTGCAAGCGATAACAAGTCGTTTCGGATATCTAAATGGAATTTAGAACTCAAGGGTAACAATGTGATTCAACAGTACCCGTTTTATTTATATGTATCTGCATTGATACAAGATGGGATTGATGCCCACGCGATCTATACTTTTTTAGTAATGAATACTGCAACCGAAGAGCAAGTATTGCTATGGATATTTAAAAGAGATGTAAAATACACATCTGCAAGGAAGAATTCAACGGTTGGTATGAAGGTTTTTTATTCTTTTCAAGACATTGATAAGCTAAAAATGGAACGAGGCGAGGCACAGGAAATTAAAGTACCCGACCATGTCTTTAAGGCTACAAAACAGCATTTAAACGAGAGTAATGCAATATATCCTGAGAACTCAAGAGCCTTTGGTCTATGGAAAGTTGGAACTCTTGATCAGCTATAAGGCCATTGATCCCCTCTTCTGTCTTGTGCAATGTTTGTAATTGACAGGCACTGGCTGACTATATAGGTGCTGATAAAGATTAACTTGAGAGATGCACTAATTGTTAAGAAGCCATATTTCTGTGAACTAGCAGACCAGATTTATGAAGGGCGAATATTTTTGGACAGCTACAAGAGACATAGCTTTACTTCTGTCACAATCCCTATAAGACTAGTAGCTTTTAGTTAACTTGATAGATTACCAGCTGAAACATAACCTCATAAGCATTCTTATATGCGAAATATAAATGTAAGAATTCGAATTTTCAAGGTCCCCGGCCCGATTATTATCATGTTTATAACCCCAAGCTAGGCCTACAAGCTTGATCATGATGAGAATCTTAATATATCGCGATATTATCGCCGATCGCACGCGCGCGCTCTATACATTTAACGCCGCGTATATTATATTAAATATATGCAGACCTTTTTTCAAAAATATATATATTGGGACTAATTTGTACAGCTGAACTTTTGGAGACATCGACAGCGCTGTTCCATATATATGCGATGACGGTCAAACATTGGGTAGGAGCCCACGTCTCAACAGCCAAAGGTTAGTATTTTAATTTCATATTATTGTAATTGATTAACATAATTAGGTGTATACGAATCAGTGAGTCGGATCAACAAGCTTGGTGGTAGTTCATTTGCAATTTTTCTTAAGAACCAAAGACGATGGGATTCCAAGCCATATGACCCGAATGACATTACAAAATTCCACGAACAATGTAAAGAACAAGGGTTTGATTCACGTCGTCAAATTTTACCGCACGCGTCATATTTAATTAACTTGGGCAATCCTGATAAAGATAAACGTGATAAAGCGATTCGAGCATTTTTAGATGATCTGGAACGTTGTGAACAGCTTCATATTGGATTATATAATCTACACCCTGGATCATCATTAGGTACGGGTAAACCTGAAACCATTAAACGGATTGCTTCAGCAATCAATGAAGGGATATCTAAAACTAAATTTGTCAAAGTTGTGTTAGAAAACATGACAGGAGATAGAGATAGGATTGTTGGTACTACATTGGAAGATTTGCGTGATATTATTTCTCTCATTGATAATAAAGAGCGGATAGGTGTTTGTATAGATACTTGTCATACATTTTGTGCTGGATACGATTTACGGACTAAAGAACCATTTGATGAATTTTGGGAGTTGTTTGATAATATTGTTGGATACAAATATCTTGCAGGAATTCATTTAAATGATTCCAAGTATCCCTTTGATAGTAGAAGAGATAACCATCAAAACATCGGGCTAGGATTTTTGGGACTAGAGACATTTCGACTGATTATGAATAAGCCAGAATTGGCAGAAAAGCCGCTAATTTTGGAAACACCCACTGAATATGGAGGTGAAGGCGATAATGCTGGAGGTGAGGATGTTAGTAAGGATATCCGAAGAGAAGAAGTCAAATTATTGGAATGGCTTATAGGTAGAAACAGCGATGATCCTAAGGTCTTGGAAAAATCAAAGGAATTGCAAAAACTTGGGGAAAAGGATAGGAAAGTGAAAGCAGAGCAAATTGCTAAACGAGATAGTAAGAAAAAGAAAGCTGGCGCTAGTCCAGAACACGAAGGTCAACTTTTATTGGCCTTTACTAAGAAGAGAAAAATCACAAAAGTCAAATATGCCACTAATGCTAAAGTGGAGACTGATTAATATGTGAGGTATATATGTTGGCCTAATCACAGTTATTCCAGCTAGACATTATAACTTTTAGGTATAGAAACATTGATAGTACCCTGAACAAAGTTTCGGATGGGTCCGAATTTATCTATTAAGTATCTATATAACATGTTTTGGCAAGCCGAGTATATTATCATCATATATATAACGTTATATTGACATTCAAAACATGAACGTGGGGTAGTCACGTGGTACGTGCATATTGATCCGGAGAATGATCCGAATCTGGATAATTTTTAACTTCGAATTATGCCTCGCGGCATTTTTTTTTAATTTTTTTGTTTTTTTTTACCTGCTTTTAATTGATCAATGATGACTCGCGATTAGTCGACATGTATATATCGACGTCACGATCTGCGGCCGCGTTATCGGCCAGGGCCGACCGTTTACAAAATTGATATAATTTGGTTCGAATTTGCACGTCTATAACATAATTATAAATAGGTCACGAACGTCTGAGGAGGGAACGGTTCATTTATCCTCTCAGATCTAGTCCTACTTGTAAAATGGCAGAAGTCTCTCGACGTCGGAGTAGCTGCTCGTCTTTACCGAGTTATTCTGCTGGTGGACTTGTAGTTGAGCCAGTGAAAAATACAGAAATCTGGGCCCGGACACAAGTAGTGGTGCAGCTTGATCAGACATTATGCGGGAGCAGTAGCCATGATACACAATATTTTGATACTGGGGAAATACTTGCAGGAAAAGTTATCGTTGTACCTATCTTTGATATCAAGGCCAGCTTGGTTTATATTCGGCTCCGGCTGTTGGAAATGGTTAAACGCAGTTCTCCTACGGCATATAGGGAATTTAAACGAAAACCTGCACTTTCTGAAATGATTCTCAATGACGAGCTTTACCCGGACGACCGAGTATTTAGGCGTGGATTCAAATACACATTACCCTTTTCATTGGTTATTCCCGATCATGCACCAGAGAAGTCATGTAAGTGCAATAAACAATTGCAAAATGACGGAAATGGTGATGGTGGACCCTTTGATATTCATTTACGATTACCGCCCAGTTTGGGGTACCAATCAAGATATGATACAACTTTCACTACATCTATCATTACTTTACATCCACCGAAAGGATCATGGAAATCTCCAGAGGTTGCAGGCAATTTCTCTTCAAAGGCCAGTTTATCGCCAGGATTTAACGACAAACATACTCAAGTAAGAACAATGCATGTTGCATATAGTATAGTTGCAAGTATTGTCAGTTATAACGAGATGCAACCTGACCTGAGCATGGTAGCAGCCGAGGGCCATAAAACAATCGAGATAAGACCATCATACGAGAAGTTTGATGATTTATCCACAATCCGAGGATCTGATGGGAAATGCCTATTTCAGGATGAATACACGGCTAGTACAAAGCTTCGCCGGGGATTCAAGTCCACGAGACATGTAACAGTTACCAAGCGAGGCAACCAACATTTAAAGATTGGAACATATGGCTCAGTGGTGGAATTGATTGATCTTGATCTGGAAGCCGTTGGAGACCCACCTACAGTCACAAACGTTGAATATAAAATCCATTGTGATAATATAACCACCAAACACCCAGTATCATATTTTCTGTCACCTCGAGATGTGAAGGAGGGTACTTACAACGAGAGTGTTATTATCAAGCATTATCGAATGAACTTATTCAACCCTGCATGGAAGATGGGACCAAATGGAAAACGAGAATTGAAAATATCTATACCGGTAGGATTACCAGATAATCTAGCACCAACGTTTTTCTCTTGCCTGATTTCCCGTCAATACAGGATCAGTGCTACCATACATTTCGGCCGTACAAGGTCGGCATCTCTTACTTTCCCGATTCTGGTAATCAATCCTGGTACAAGCCCCGAGTACTCCACTCGGCCGCCCTCGATGATATCCCAAGCTGTCTGCGAAACTGAACCACAGAATCCTGAAAATGTCTCAGAGTTGTCGATTCCGGCACTGACTGCAGATGCATCCTCTGCGTCATACATGTCGACACTGGCGCTGTCATCCGGCACTAGCTTGAACAGCGGATCAAGTACTACCTTTGACCCATTCATGCATGACCAGGACTTATTGCCGCCACCACCACCACCACCAACACAACCCAAAAGGGCAGTACCAAAACCAGTTGGAAGACTACGCAATCTTACACGGGTCGTCGAATAGAATACATGCGAACAGAATGGCTATTAATCGTCAATAATTTATGACAGGTGGAAAAAAGGCGTTCATCCCTAGGAGTCATAAGAAAATTATATATATCGGGCCCCGAGAAACTTTAAATGGAAAAACGTGGGAAAATCTGGGGTTTTGGGTGAAAAGTTTTTTTTAACCTTTGTGACTCAGATACACTCATACATATTTTATTACTACAATAAACAAGTTATTGAGTTTATTAATAACCAAGCGCTTGTATGACCAATTTTTTAATTTAGCGCGCTAGCCGCGTTAGTCATCACCGATCACGCTGATCTGTGGTTACTTTGCTCCTGGATCTCCCTTTTGGGCATTGATTAACAGTCATCGCCAGTCGACTGCTCAGTACTGAGCCACGCTATGTTATCAGATCTGGGCATTAATGGTCTCAGTGTGTCATCATCATCATCAGTGCATCATCATTAATGTGTAATGTCAATAGTTACGAAACAAAGACTGGCTCATCAAACGCTTAACCCCTCAGGTATATAAACACTCGCGTACCCCCCCCCGCTTGGTCTCCGTTCTTCTCTTCCTGTGACGCTCGAAGACAACACAAACCAACATGCAGCCTCCTCCCTGTAGAATCAAGAAGCTGACCGGCCTCGAGGCCTTCTCCCGGCTCGACGCGCTCAGCATCCGTTTGGACTCGGACTCCGTTGCTTACGACACGGGCGACCTTATCAGTGGGTCGCTTTCAATCACTCCCAATGAAGATACGACTTTGGATTCAGTGCAATTGGAGCTACGGCTGGACGAAATAGTCAAGCCCAGTCTCAACAAGCACAGCTCCGCAGTCGCCCGGTTCACAAGCCCCCCGACATGGTCAGGCATACGGCTGGAGTACGGGTCCAGCTACACTTTTGACTTTGACATGGTCATTCCGGATGCGGCTGAAAATGGTAAGCGGTTGCCACCAAGCATGGGCAGCTTGGGGGGCCCCGCGTTAGGAAATTTGCCTCATTCAACCGATCATTATTCCAGCGGGATCGATTACAGTTATGATGATGCTGATACCGTGTATATTGGTTATAGTCTCATAGCCACTGTCTATAGAAGTGGTGGCAGTGATGGCGACCAGGAGGAGCCAATACAAAGAATGAGAATATTAGAATTGAGGCCCTCATTACGACCCCAAGACGAACAACAGCTAAAAAATCTAGCTGATTACTATGGAAGACCAATATATCATGATACATATATCAAGGCTACATACTTCAAACGGACTAGTTCGATTTTTGCCAGTATCAAACAAAACTCTATGCATTGTCTTGAGCTTATTAAAATAGGTAATGAACCAATCGATGTATCAGATAAATTATCAACAATCTCATTGCAGTTGAGGTTGACTGGTAACAAATTGACAGCTTATCCTCCACCAAGAGTTATAAGTGTTGAATACAGTATAATAGCTGATACACTATTCACCACCAAAGAATCAGGACAACCCCTGACTTATGACAACCCCAACATTTCAAATGAGTCTATTCAAGTCAGTCATTATAAATACAATGTTGTTTCATCAGATGAAGAATGGGATTTTCAAGGAAGTTCACTAGTAAAAGATCTTTCTTTTCCTGTATATCATCCAATGAAAGATTTGACACCTTCTTTTATTTCCACATTGACTTCTCGTCAATACCGATTAATCTTTGTTGTGCATTTAGCAGGATGCCATTCTCAGGATAAACCCAATTGGCTTGGAGGAGGAAAACAATACAAAACCATTTCATTACAAGTGCCAGTACTTCTAACCAGCACCTCAAGAAGGTCTGAAGATATAGATATAATGCCGTCATTGTATCGTAGCACAAGTACCACACCTTCAGAATGGTCACAATCAACTACAAACAGCTCAGAAACGATTGAACCGTGTTTGCAAGAACACCATTCATATGGCGGTACAAAGTCCTTTTTCATAGCCCAGGTGGCTGAAACTGAAGCACCAGAGTATGCCTAAACTTATTTATTCATAGATGCCAATTCCAATGCTATTTATTTTTTTTTTTTGCCCCACACCTATTTTACCTTGTAGGATAATCCGCTAGATAGACAACCGGTCAAGCGATATATGGTCCAGGGACTTCCGCCTAGCAATGGGAGATAACCTGTAGTAGTGTTCCGTGCCATCAGCTGACATTCCACCAACCCACCATTTGTCGCCAGAATTTGGGGACGTCGCAGATATAGGCTGCTGTTCAGTATTTGCAGCATTACCCATAGCAGCTATATCAGCCGATGACGTCTGCTTATGTCTATAACCATGTAATTGCGACGATATCGGTTGCTGCTGTTGTTGTTGTTGTGGCTGTTGGTGATGGCCCAAAACAGCCGATGGTCTCTTGTTTGTGCCTTGGCCCGCTGTTGAATTTGCGGGCGAGTTGGGCATCGTCAGACCAAACAAAAATGACAGTATTGGTCGAGAAGAGGGCATTTGGTACGGTTTATTCAAGTGCAACGCTAGAACCTTAGAAAATGTCACTGCGTCAGTGATTGGCTGCCTGTAACGAAAATGATCTTTAACATAAATAATTAGCTCTCTGTAATTATAATTTATCCTAAAAATATTAATGCTAAATTAAATTGCAATTGCTGTAATGTTAACGTTGTACCGCAGTACCGTCGGCGTCAGCTTTGAGTTCGCCCGCGATGGTCGGATCCGATGAATGATGGTAATCTTTTATCGTCCAGTACGTTTGTATGCTTGTGCCTTGCCTTGTTATTTCTAATCAGCATCAAATCCAACTGAAACGTAAACTGGGATGGGAGAGAGGATGAAATCAAGAAATCTCATCTGTAAGGGTGCGAGCTAGACGCTCATGGAGCAGAGGCTACATCAACATGTGAGCGCTAGCGAATTTGCTTAATTAAAAGATAGCTCAGAGAACGAACGAGCAAACGAACTGAACGATACGCGTGAAGGAGACGCGTGAACGAAGTGTGTTACTATTAGTAGGTAACGCGCTGTGTAGGGGATAATCGTTAAATCCTTATCTATAGATGGGGCGAAACCCATTATAACAGTTATCACTCAGAGTGAACGATACATCTGAACAAAGTGAAAGATAGTTATGAACGAATTGAATCAAAGATAGCTATAAACGAATTAATCAGATACACCTGAACTAATTGAACACTGAACGATAGAGGCGAGCGAATTCAATGAAGCGAACGAGATAAGTGAACGAACAAAATAAAGTAAATGTGAACGAATTGAATGGGGAATGAGGTGAACGGACTTAATGCAAGTACTGATTGAAGTGAACGAACGAATGAACGATCTGAACAAAGTGAACGAATCAGGTGAACGGACGATCGAATTGAACTAAGTGAACGAGACATGTTCGGGAACTGAACGATCAAACTGAACAAGGCATGTCAACGAAGTGAACCAGACATGTGTACGAAGTGACCCAGACATATGAACGAAGTGAACTAGACATGTGAACGACCTAAACAAGATATGTGACCGGAGTGAATACTACGAACTGAACCAGGCATGTAAACGAACTAAGCGAGGCATGTGAACTAAGTGAACAAGACATGTGAACTAATTGTGAACGAAATGTGAACGAAGTTCAATGAACTGGATGAGTCACGAGAACGAAGTACAACGAGCTGAAAAAAGTCATAAGATTCCTGATAAGAACGAAGTTTAACCAACTGAAGGAGACGTGAACGAAGTTCAACAGCGAACTGACAGAGTCGTGAGCACGAAGTGCATTGGACCGAACGAGACACGTGAGCGAGGTTCAACAAACTAAACAAGTCGAGAGAACGAAATTCGACGAACTGAACGTAACATGAGAACGAAGTGAAAGAACCGAATGACTCGGAACGAGTCATGAGAACGGAGTGCAAAGAACCGAACGAGATATGCGAGCGAAGTTCAACGAACT
>JAJMEQ010000168.1:0-22958 GCA_030574255.1 Groenewaldozyma tartarivorans
ATAAATGATAAGCGTGAAGATAAAGGTGAACGATGGAGGTGAACGATTAATTTGAACGATATCGATGAAAGACAGCGATAAAAGACAGCGATAAAAGATAACGATAAAATTAAAGATAAAAAAATGAATATTTGACTGAATGGAAGAGGTAAACTAGATAAGTGAACAGCAAAGGGTGAGCGATAAAAGTGAAGGAAAGTGGCCGAGATTTTTACCATATTCTAATTTGTGGGGTAGATATATGCATGCATAATCAGCTAGAATATGTTATTAAAGTTTAACGGTCACGACCGATCTACGGGATCATCGCGATCATCGTCGACGCGGCCGGGATATATGCATAATGCCACCCGAAACCCAATTATTTTCTTCATTATGTATATCATTGTACAGCTAGAGCTTTGCAGAATAATTCTATAGCATCGCCTACTTCCTCCTCGTATTGTGTGAATTTCACTGTGAAGAGTTATGGTTTCATAGGGATAGCCATCGAATGATCGACATTTCGAATTCCATGGCGAATTAAAGTTAGTATGTAAAATGAAATTTCTGGCCCGATCATTCGCGAGTCACAAATAAAGGGATCTTCGAATGGCCGAATATTCCAAACTTTATTTCATTTCAATATGTATATCATTGTGAAGTTAGAGGTTCGTAGAATAATGCTGTGGCATTCTCTACATCCTCGTCGTATTGTGTGAAGAGTTATGGTTTCATTTAAAGTGGTTGCTTGATGAATGGTATTTTATGGACCTTAAATTAAGCTTAAGGTTTGGTGTCCGATCGCTGGCTTAAAAGTGGAAGATCGATCTTATCGGTCTCCCCCCGGACCTTATAACGTCGACGTCATGTCGATGAAGTATTAGCCTGTAATATTATTTATAGTTCAATATCTCCAAATATTTGTATTGCAGCTGGTGGTTTTTTTGCCATTATCGTATTTGTAGCTGTCTATTTTAGCATATATTACTTTATCAAATGTTCTCGATGTCGTTACCAACAAATATCCTAATTTTAAAAATTTCAACAAAATTTTAAAATGAATCAAAATTTGGGTTACTTTCCTAATGATCTCAAATCGTCTTTCTGGCTTTTGCCAAAAAAATTCCCAAAATTTTTAAATCCAATTATCTTTTGCAATATTGTCAGAAATACCACCAAAACCGGCAGGCATAAGCATTGGGTCCATTCCTACCCCTGTGCGAAGACATACGTGAATTTTCGCCCGGAATCATCTTTTTCTGCGGAATCTTCATTATAAGGTTAGCCAGCCCCCTGTTGCTACAGTGACAGATACTTGTATAACTGGCTACCCTCACAATTTTCCGCTTTTATTGTAAAACTGTTAATATATGTTATGCCATATGATTTATGCACTGACGGCTAGATCTGGGTTCACGGGAAAATAACAAGCTTAAGCCTAGTTACTAGTACTAGGACGGTAGTAGAACGCATGGCATTTAACCCCCCAGCATTGTGCTGGTTTAAACAGGCCTGGGGCCAACCATTAGTTGGCCATCGTAATATCTACCCTGGGCCGACTGTTTCAAACTGTTTTGGAAACTCAATTTTTCTAGGGTTTCCCGAGGGAGTTATACGGGCATTCGAATATTCGGAATACAACGAAAATGAGAAGAACTCACAGTCCTTGCGCCCTCTATATACTATATACATTTTTGATGAACGGAGCCATCAGGGAACGTTGTCTTGCATTGACTGCATGGAGAGCCGTGACATCCTTGCAGTCACTTTAACTGATGGCACGGTATATCGGTATGCACTGAGCACGGGCCGATTTCTCGATAGTACCAGACTTTCGTTTTCCTGTCAAGGAGTGAAATTGGTTAAGGTTGGTGAAAAAGAAGTCGGAATAATATGGGGTAATGAAGGTGTATTGTATTTTCTCGATATGGAGAGATTAGATGTTCTTGCAAAGATACAGGATCTAGAGGACTGGCCCATACCAGCCATAGTAGACTCAACGGGGTATGAAATCGACATACTGGTATTCAACAAACTAGGATACATTGTTCAGCTGTGGGCTGTGGATATTAACAATGGCGAAACCAAACTCAAAGATTCAAATGTGCTAGATATGGTAACGGAAAGGGGTCACCATAAGGGCATAATAACAAAAGTTATAAGCATCGCACCGCAAACATGGGTAATACTCCAAAATTATGGATGGACAATGTACAAATGGCAAAAGCATACAGGCAAACTAACTCAAGAGTTTAGTATCTGCGCGAACAATCCATTAGTAAATATTGTAACAACATTTGACCGCGATGATCCGCATTCAGAAAGAGAAGCCTTTGGAACACTCAGTAGAGATGGAACCTTTTCGTGGTTTGCAAATGGGCATGCCTCTTTTGATATACCTACATGGGATTCCTCCGATATTCTTTCTCTCCTGTACATATCAGATAAAAGAAAGCTCGCCGTAGTAGTGGCCGGGTCCCTTGGCATGGGACATTTCCGTATTTTCAGCTCAAGTATTTCAAAAGAGCCAATGGAATGGCAAGAGGTTTTTCTTATTGAGTCGAAGGATGGGCAACCCGAGGATCAGCTTTGTTCAGTCGATGGCTGGAATATCATAACGTCGGACGGAAGAAATCTCCGTGTTAATTCATTTCAAGATTATCTTTGCTCCAGAAGCAATGACAATAAAACAAAATCGATTGAAGTGGACTCAGTTACTACTATTGCTTCTGAATTCCAAAATTCTTCAGAGTTACTAGTCGGCAAGAAATCAGGCTCTATTACCATAATTGATAAGAAGTCATGGTCTATCAGTTGCAGACTACATTTATTTTCTTCGCCAGTCAGACAAATAAGACGACTATCAGAACGGGATGGTTCTCTTTGGTTGGCTGTTTCATATAACGGCGATATTGCTCTAGTTGACGCCGCTGTTAAAAAAAGTAACTTCTATGTACCAGGGAATAAATCAGATATAGAAGAAATTTATTGGAACGAATCAAAATCACTTCTACATATAAAATACAGTAACAGTACTAGAAGATCTTGGAATATTGTTACCAGCAACGAGGAGATATTGAAACCTGGATCATTGAGAGGCTCTAAGATAACATTGGAAGCAGGATTCTCAACTTCTAACAAAATATTAACTCCTACGAGAAGCAAGATGAAGGGTCCTTTTTTAATATTTGATGCTTTAACCTATATCAAAGAGATTGAATCTTTAGAAATGATTTCTAAGGCGAAGGCTTCTGAACTTGTTGCTATAGCCATCACTCTTTTGCCCAGAGAAACCAACGAGGTACTCAAGAAATATAATATAGAAATTACGAATGCCGTACCACTAGATGTTGGAATAGTTTGTAAGGATCACGAAGAGAATATAATATTCACATATACACATGGAAAGCTTTCGGACAAAGCTACAATAATTTTCATATCCACAGTATGGCTGGCAATAATGAGACTATTTTTATCCACTGAGGGACGACATGAAATGTACAGTTCATTGGTAGAATACCTGGACGAGAGCATATTAGACGATAAATGGGATATTAAGGAATACTCAGAATCATTAGCGCTACTAGTGGAATCAATTTCACACGGATCTCGTGCCACCCGTGATGCAGCTCGTTCTTGCGTCGCAAAGTACTTCAAAGCTAAAGAATGGGGTAAGCTGAAACATATATGTGGGGAATTTTACGGAAATCTGCCAACAAGGATAAATGGGAATAATATATTTGAAAAGGAAGCAATGATAAGCCTTACATTTGTTACACTCTCATTTCTTGAAAAGAAGGAGGCTTGCACTAGAAGTGATAAGATGGAGATTGGAGAATCTCTAATGCTATACTTATCGGAAGCATCACCACCGATTTGTCGTGATCTTGCACTGGACCTAATTGGAAATGCATGGTCATTGCTACAAAATACGTTTAACCCAATGACGGTAGTAGGTATATTAATAAAACTTCTTTATGAAAGCAATTATCTGAATGAATCAGATAAGGCTGAGGAGAATCGTCGCGAGCTTTGTCTCAATTGCATATACAGGATTTTTCATCAGAATGGTACATTAGCTGTTTCATTACTCTGTATGTATCTAAGTGACACGGAGTATCCATTAGAATTACGAATAACCGCGGTAAGAATTCTTTCCAGGCTTTTAAGTTCTCAAGATTCGGTTAACAACAATGAAGTACATCTTCCTGCAATTGTTTCAGCCTGCGTAAGAGCAATTGATCAACATAATAGTAGCGACTTACACAAAGTATCAATTGTAACCTCAACGTCTATTCGCACGGAAGTAACACAACTGTTGGTATGGATTGTATCGGCATACAGCGACTATATATGTTTTCACAAGGCCACTCAGCGCTTAGCAGTGGCAACTTTGAAGGGACCTGTTTTAGCATTAGTATATGACTTGGGAGAATCATCATTATTAGCCTCGCTGACTTTACAATCAGGTACTACTACTGCATCACAACGGGCTACTAATTTAGTGTTTTCCCCTGATGCTCGTCATATCTCTGCGGTAGTATCTGAACCCCGAGACTCAAAATATATTCCAAAAACAGCAGCAGTGTGGAAAATAGATATCGGTTTTATGTCATTAATACAAATTTTAGGTCCTATGGCCCCTTCAGTAGGCGCGGCTTCTAGCGGGATATCAGTATCATCATCTCCGGGAGGATGGTCTAGTAGTAACAGTGATGGTCTAGGAACTGGGGGGATATCAAGATCAAGTAAACCCAGAGTACAAAGGGATATCATTGACGTTGGATGGCCAATAGCATCAAAAGTAAGTAGAACAACGCATGTATATATAGATATATGACCGAGGGGAATACTAACGTTTTAAGTGGGAAAACGAAAGGACTGTATCTTTCAATGCACCCGAGAACGAAGGATTCATTCTTACATTTTAAAAAAAACAAAAAGAGAAAAAAAAAATATTATATATATAATTAATTAGCTTTCCGAATAAATATTTATAAAACATATAACCATTATTAGACAAGTTTAGACCTTAGCATTCAAAGCTTGGTCCACATCCCTTTCATTTACTACCACACCAACATCAGAACACTTAGCTTTAGCACGAAGTTCCGAACATAAACCATCAATATCAATATCGGAAAACTTCGGATGGGTACATATCCGTTCCCATACAGCAGAACACGTCATCAGCTTAGACGTACTCGTTGGCACTGTTTCCTCATCATCTTCATTGTCCCTCTTTGTAGAAGCATCTGATGGCTTGCTATCACCTGATAGTAATGACTCGTAAGCATTATCAACTACAGGATTATCAATAGGATCAAACACACTATATTCTGTAGTGGTAAGCTCAGGCAACGAGAACGGTTCCAAATCACCACCAAAGGAATCCTTATAATCGAGATTCAATTCAGGAAAATCAAACATAACTGGGAAAATACTGTTAGACCTACTCTTCTCTTTAACATCCTTGGTTGAAACAGGCTCAGCAGTGATATGAGCAATGGGGGTAGTTCCAGCGGCAGATGAAGCTGGAGACGCTGATACGGAGCTATCAGGAGCCAATGATGGTTGTTTCAGTTGCTTCAAACCATTTATATCATCAGCCGATGAGATAGTTGACGAAAAGCTTTTTGGAATCGGGTCAACACGAGTTCCACAAGCCAGACTCAGATTACTGCAAAATTCATCCGAAGTTGAAGGTTCAAAATAGGAACTAGCAGAAGAAGATACACTCTGATGACCCAAACTTAATGGAGAATCTGAACCACTGCTTACACTTGAATGACCAGAATGAGGTATATTAGTAGTGTCTGTAGGACCCAACTCAAGAGTAGCCGTATTATCAGATTTGTTCTGTGAACTAAAAAATGGAAATTCAAATCCAACTGATTTAATATTGGTAGAGGCTGTGTCAGACCCCTGCGTACTATTGGCTGGAGATATAGGCATACCTATACCTTTATACTTGCGTAATTCTGATTGTAATTTGACAATCTGATCCTTTAAAAACTGGTTTTCAGTATCTTTTAAAGTTGCTCTGCCTTCTAACTGCTTTACTCTTTCCTCCAAGTCTTGCAGATGACGTTCCTTACGCTCCCGGAAAGCTCTTTGTGCAGCTCTATTCTGAGCCTTTCGTTTGGATACGGGCTCGTTAGGATCAAGCTTACGGCCCGGCTTCTTATGTGACCCTGATTCCAAATCAGGACTTGTGTTTCTACTTTCGGATACTTTCTTAGTCTTCGAAAGAGGCTCTGATTCAACTGGCGCATGAGATGCCCGGCGCTTGTCATGTAGCGCACCTGTAGTAACGTCACTTTCGGAATTACCAACCTCCTCGTGACTGGAATCTTCAAGCCTGATGGGCGTAAGACCAAAATTGTTGTTAGGTCCATTATCTAAAGAATCACCTAACAAGTTGAGCGAGTTATCATCAAATTGTGAGAAGTTAAGCGCTGGCGCCGAAGTCTGCGCTAAGAAGTCTTCCAAGCTACTCTCCATTATTGGTTTTAACCCAGAGACGGTCACTACAGTTAATTAAATTCACAGCTTCTGCAATAACGCAACTTCGCAAGTAAAGTGAAAAAAAGCCGGAAATAGAAGCTTTGCGAATCTTGTACCTTGCAAAATATAAAGAAAGTTAGTTGTACATGTACGGATTACAAATCAATCGGGAAACTCTCAAGGATCTCGATAGTTAGTCACCGCACTTATTCTTTGCATCGGGGGCGGGGGCTACCACAAAGAACTCAATATATTTGTCCCAATATACCCAGTTGCAAACGCTTGCGCTGAATCTGGTCATTTGCAATCCTGTATATTTTTTTTCCACTGCCGAACCTCCGTTTAAATTTATTCGAAGAAGAAGGTCAAGGACCTAAACAAGCCTTCCTATACTGCCTATAGATATGTCTATATAGATGCCTCCATTAGCTTAACGCCGGAAATTCCGGAGATATACATTGGTATGCCTGTACGTACATACATGTTATGTACACCCGCCTAAATATTAATGTGGTCCTTGCACGTTCCAGCCGGCTAGCTGTTCCAGCCGTGCGTTTCTAGAACTCCAATACATGCGCAATTATCTATTGACGTTAGATGTCGCTAATTAGATGTCGTACGATCGTCGACCAAGCAACACCTAATTAATTCATCCAGCGCGGCTGGCGATACTAGTGGCCTCATCGATAACCCCAGTTCGCTTGTTGAAAAATGTGGGCGCGTATGTATACGTAGCTTGCAATACATGTACATGTCTATAACGCTAACGATGATGCTATTGTAATTATAACGTACCAGCCACATATGCTTAGTCTGACGTCTGGCTCCTCTCAATAACATACAGCATAGCTATCGTCATGACCAGCTAGCTAGAAATAACTGTTATACGCAACGCTAAGTTACCTTATAAGTACGTATATAATAACGTTTAGTACGTATACGTACCCGTCTCACAACTAGTACTCTGAATTCTTTTGTACCGCCCAACAATAAACGCACTTTCCCCAAATAATTACTCGTTACAGAATGATGATTATAACCCTCCCACTGTCAGGCACAGGAGATCCGCTGGCTGCGCGACCGGGCGAATTCTTGAATCTTCCTATTCCGAAGGAGCCATACATCTTGCGGTTTGTTATTTTTTCTTGGTCCATTTTATCTAACCGAGGTACTTTGTGGTGCAATCTACCCCCCTCTAATAGCGAACAATTTGATAGAAGAAAGTTTTACGACTATCCATTGAAGGGCAATTTCAATGAAGATATTCATATCGATATCTCGGTAACAAGAGGAGGTAGTTTTTCATGTTATATCGAATATTCCCCGTTACTGGAGAAGCCATTTGTGGAGAATGATGCTCAACCCAAGCTTGTAAAATCTAAACCATTTTATTTCATTGTATCTACAGGGTTCTCACTAGGTGGTAGTCCAATTGCATTGAATTCACTCGCTATTCAGACTGTTGTGTCAAAATGGATGGGGACTGTTGATACCTGGGATGATAAGCTTCAAAGTATTGCGAACAAGAACTACAACATGGTTCATTTTACTCCACTCCAGGAGCGTGGTGAGAGTAACTCGCCCTTTTCAATTTCTGATCAGCTTAGTTGGGATCCCAATTGCTTCCCAAATGGTGAGAGTGACATTGCTAAGCTGGTACAACAAATGGAATCTAAGTACAAACTACTTTCTCTTAGTGATGTTGTTTTGAATCATACGGCAAATAACACCGACTGGCTCAAATATCACCCAGATGCTGGATATTCTGTTTTGACGGCCCCTCACTTGCGACCAGCTATTGAACTGGATACTCAGATCATTGAATATTCCAAAAATTTAAATAGTTTCGGGCTCAGTACTAATCCTCAGACAATTGATGAGTTGAACTCGATAATGAATGGATTCCGCAAACACGTAATTGACCCTATTAATCTTTGGGAATACTATGTTATCAATGTAGCGGCATCTGTCCACCAAGTCGAATCTATTTGGAATGATCAGAATCAATTCAATTCAATTGAACGTGGGAATATACCGGATAATATTCAGGCCTCTGATGTGAAGGCATTAGCAAGGTTTATTAAAGATCAAGCAGGTGAAGGGTTTGAGGTCTTTGGTCATGAAAGATTTGGTAGAAAATTGAATAGTATCAAATTCGTGTCTATTCTTAAGGGAATTGCTGGATCCATCGACATCAACAGATCGTTTATACAAAGTATTGTTGATGAGATAAATGCACCTCTATATGCTGAGTACGATGATGAAGTATCTGTAATACTTGAACAGGTAAGCAACCGAGCAAAATATATTCGTATCGATGATCATGGACCAAAACTGGGTGAAATTAATGAAAAAATTCCGTTAGTGGAAACATACTTTACAAGAGTTAAAACTGAGCCAAAGAATGAGCTAATAGCACTTGCCAACAACGGATGGGTATGGAATGGTAATCCACTTATAGATTTTGCTAGCAACCAGTCAAGAGCATATCTAAGACGTGAAGTCATTATTTGGGGAGACTGTGTAAAATTACGTTATGGGAAGGGTCCCCAAGATTCGCCATTCCTTTGGGAACATATGACAAAGTATATTCAGTTGTTGGCCAAATATTTCCATGGCCTAAGAATTGATAACTGTCATTCCACCCCTGTACATGTCGGAGAGTATCTTATTGATAAGGCTAGATTAGTTCGACCTAATCTTTATATTGTTGCAGAATTATTTACCGGCTCAGAAGAGATGGATAGACTATTTGTTGAAAGGTTGGGTATTACATCATTGATAAGAGAAGCCATGCAAGCTTGGGACGTCCAAGAACTTTCAAGATTGGTTCACAAACATGGAGGAAGACCTATTGGATCCTTTTCAAAGCGGCCATTATACACTACCGGGAAAAGTACCGAAGAAAATGAGGTGACTGTATTGCGTTCGACCCCTATTCATGCATTATTCATGGATTGTACTCATGATAACGAAAGTCCTGCCCAGAAGCGCACACTAGAAGATACATTACCGAATGCAGCCTTGGTGTCTATGTGCGCATGTGCCACTGGTACAACAATGGGATATGATGAGTGTTATCCTAAGGCTTTAAACATTGTCGAAGAGAAACGACAATATACCTTTGGTGGTGGCATCTCCAAACCTAAATCTGTATTCAATGAAATTCACAGATATATGGGAAGTGCCTTTGAAGAGACATATATCCATCATGAAGGCCAATATATTACTGTTCATAGAATGAATCCAAAGACTGGAGAAGGGTATTTTTTGATTGCCAGACCAAAGTTTCAGCCCGAAGGAGATCAAGGGTTAAGCGAAATTGTTCTAGATGGTATGAATGCTGAGGGATTATTGTCTATATATCTGAAGATAACAGGTGAACCAAAACACAGTGAAACTGAGATTATTGGTGTTCCAACTCAAATTGTTGACCTTGATTATCCAGAAATAATATTTGATGGAACAAAAACGATCTTGAAGATACCATCTTATTTTCCACAAGGTTCAGTAGCTCTTCTTCGTACAAGGATGGTACATGTAGATGATAAGCTTGATCAATTTGTAAGGACAGGTGCAGAAGAAGCAGTTTCAAACTTAAATCTATTGGATTTGAATGTAGTTCTCTATCGATGCAATCAAGAAGAGCGAGACTCTACTCAGGGGAAGTTTGGGTCTTATAATGTTCCGAATTTTGGTGAATTGGTCTATGCAGGGTTATGTGGATGGATATCTCCTCTTGAACAAATTGTAAGAGACAATTATTTGGGTCATCCAATCTGTGATAATCTACGCCAAGGTAAATGGGCATTGGATTATACAGTACAGAGATTAAGATATTACCAAAAGGAATATCCGAATATTAAGGCCTTAGCAGATTGGCTTGAGTCAAGATTCGAGCGGATAAGCAGGTTACCATCGTCATTTTTGCCCAGATATTTTGCATTGGTTTTATTCACAGCGTACAATTCTGCTAGATTGAAGGCTCTGTCTCACATGATGCCGAAGTTTAGCAACAGCACTTTGTTTTTACAAAAGCTAGCATTAACCTCAGTTCAAATGGTTGGAAAAGTACCCAGTGCGTCTATATTCCCTTCAGAAATTGTAGGGTCCATGGCTGCTGGATTACCGCATTTTGCATTGAGTTATATGCGATGTTGGGGTAGAGATGTTTTTATATCATTCACAGGATTACTTTTGACGACTGGGAGATATGATGAAGCAAAGCAGCATCTTTTGGCTTTTGCAGCAACTTTGAAACATGGTCTTATACCCAATCTTCTTGATTCTGGAAGGAACCCCAGATACAATGCTCGCGATGCAACCTGGTTTTATCTACAGGCATTACAAGAATATACGAAAGTGGTACCAAATGGGCAAAGTATTCTTGATGAAAAGGTAGCAAGGAGATTCCCACTTGATGATACATATATATCCTACGATGATCCACGAGCCTTCAATGAATCGTCAACTATTGCAGAAGTTGTCTATGAGATCTTGAGCCGTCATGCTGCAGGAATAAAGTTCCGTGAGGCTAATGCTGGGCCCAATCTGGATTCTCAAATGCGAGACGAAGGATTTAACCAAAGTATTAGTGTCGATTGGAATACCGGGATCATATTTGGCGGAAACCAGTTTAACTGTGGTACTTGGATGGATAAAATGGGCGAAAGTGAGAAAGCTGGAAACAAAGGTATCCCTGGTACTCCAAGAGATGGTGCAGCAATTGAAATCACCGGTTTGCTGAAAAGTACACTTAGATGGGTTAATCAGCTTTATAAGGATGGGAAATTCAAGTGGGACTTTGTGATAAACCAAGATGGCAATAAGATTACTATTAAAGATTGGGAGGATAAACTCCAATCTTCGTTTGAATCGTGTTATTATATTCCTACTGTGGAAGAAGATGATGAACTGTATGATTATGATCCCTCAATTGTTAACAGACGGGGTATTTACAAAGACCTTTATAAATCAGGGAAACCTTATGAAGATTACCAATTAAGACCAAATTTTGCAATAGCAATGACAGTCGCACCAGAGTTGTTTAAGCTAGAGCATGCAATTTCGGCATTAGGAATTGCTGACGATGTTATTCGAGGACCTTTAGGCATGAGAACACTCGATCCTAGTGACTATAATTATAGACCGTACTATAATAACAGCGAGGATAGTACTGACTTTGCAACTTCGAAGGGACGAAATTATCATCAGGGTCCTGAATGGCTATGGTGCACTGGCTATTTCTTACGAGCATTTTTGCACTTCTTAGCCAAGAAACAAGAGCTAAAACAGTCCAATTCTATTGATTCCCTATATCAAGTGAGGAAGCGTCTGGAAAATATTGTTAATGAGATTTTACAGTCACCTTGGGCTGGACTACCGGAATTGACCAACAAAGATGGTGCATTTTGTCCTGATTCATCTCCCACTCAGGCTTGGAGTTCTGCAACACTCTTGGATTTGTACCGTCAAGCCAATTGATTATATTTTATATATTAATAAATTATAATAATAATTCACAGATCTCTCATGATCATAATATCGTACCTATCCAGGTATACTCCGGATCCATAACATATAACAACATTCAATATTAATATTCGAATTAATATTCGATACGCGCGTACGTGTACGCTCGATCGATAAAGATATTGCTGCAGCCGCCTATCGCGCGCGGTGATAGCCATCCCATCTACGACATACGTACGTATACTTTAACTCAGATGCATCGATGCATCATATGCACATGTACAGATATATCCATATGGCCATGGCCATAAATATTTATGTTTACGTTTTGTTTACTTTATGAAAACATCAACAGACATTACAATATAAACGTGTAAAATGGTAAGCCAACAGGACAATGATAAATTCGAGTCTCTGTTCTGACAATGTAGTCAAAAAAGAAGACCAAAAATTCTTCAAAGAAACTAGAAAGGGCTGACGAAAAGGCGAGTCAAAACCCACCCGAAAAGCCAGCTGATCTGGAATCAATTCATCCCACAGAAGGAGAAAAAAATGATCCAAAGCATTTAGATGATAATGCCAAAAATATAGCAAGTAGACACGGGCCGTCTGATGAAGGCTCTAATGAACCTCTGGAATTGGCTAAACCGAAGCAACGAGTAACAAGTTTTGGAAAGAGAGTAACTTCTGGGCAATTTACTCAGCTTAGACCAACACTTGTAAGAGAATTGAGAGAAGCGTTTACATTGCTAGATAAGGATGGGGATGGAACAGTTTCTAGAAGTGACCTTGAAGAAGTGATGATATCGCTAGGACAGGACCCAACACCATCACAGTTAGATTATATGATGTCCCAAGTCCCCGATCCATTGTCCTTTCCATCGTATCTTACTGGAATGTCAGATATCATGAAGGATATATCATCTAAGGCGGATCTAGTACAAGCCTTTGATGCGTTTAAAGATAATACTGGGTCACTGCAAATCGACGAGCTTCATAAAGCGCTAGCCGAAAGTGGAATGACGAACGAGGACATTAATAAAGCTATGGCCCCATTTATACTCAATAAAGGATTCGGCAAAAGAGCTTTCGACCAAGATAAGTTCCTTGAAGTTTTTGTTGGAGATACGTAAGGGAAACATAACGATTTTTTATTATTATTATTATTAATATTATTATTCTTATTTTGATATGTCTATACATGAGATGCTGTTTTCATTGATCCACAATTAGTTCATCGCATCCCCAATCCTCGTAACTCCCATCAGGAAGATATCGTCTTATCACTAGTGGAATACGTTTTTGTGCCATCTCTTTCATAGCGATCTGCAAAGGATCGGTTTCTCCTTCTAAATCTACCAATACGGGTGCGTTCATACTAAAATTATTAGAGAAAACCCTAGATTCAGAGTTATGTCTACCATACTTACCTTATCTGCAATGCTCTAGTCCCTAATACTCGTGCTCTTTCGTATTTTGTCATATATGGTGTTGTGGTTCTATTTTCACGCGGAACAGCTAAATCTTTAGTGGTCTTCTTCTTAGGAGCACTTGATCCACCCTCTATAGGAACAATAGTTCGACCATCTGCAGCTATCTCCTCATTAGCAATATTTGCACCATCCTCGTTGACCTCTACATTCTCCGTTTCTGAAAAATGATCATCTTCGAAATCACTTATAACATTTTCATAGTCCTCATTAAAACTGTCTAATCAGTACATAACTCACAAAATCCTTCCACTATGCTCATAAACTTACGCTTCCTCGTCAGACATCTCGTTAGAAATGTTCGCCTATATAAGGTCCTGTCAAGGTTTTATGAAATATTTTATTAACTTCGAATTCGTTATTTATTAGAGTACGTACGTACATTCTTATAAAGATCTAGGCTAAAAACAATCTAATAACCAGGTAATAGGGCTAGCCTAGGTATAACACACTGCACGTACAAGCACGTACGTATTATACACAGGTACGTATAACGGTATTAATGGGCATGTTATTAATAACGTTAACTGTTATTAAGTAAAATTTTTTTGAAATTTAAATAACGATTTGCATGCATGCAGTAAATATTTATTTTAAAAAAATTTATGAGTATCCACTTGCACCTGGATCATAATTTAGGAAAAACAACAACCAACCATTAAAAGAAAGAAACAAACAGATTTGCTTTCTGAGCATTCCGTTCATTCATGAAGTTCTCAATATAATGACGGAGCCTTTGAAAGTTGCTTTCCGTATGTGATTCTTGCATTCAATAGTAATTTAGAATTTGAATACTAATAATAGCTTCAATGGGAGAAAAGGTTCCAGTCAAAAAGACTCCATCAAGACCGAAAAGATACAAATGCCCTGAAGAAGGATGTGACAAAGCTTACTCCCGTCCATGCCTTCTGGAACAACATATGAGGTCACATTCTGACGAACGACCGTTTAAATGTAATCATCCAGGATGTGACAAGGCATTTCTTCGAAGTTCACATCTCCGGATTCATATGTTGAGCCACAGTAGCAATAAACCATTGAGTTGCAGCGAATGTGGTAAAGGGTTTAATACTAATCAGCATTTAAAACGTCACATTAAAACGCATTATCCGTCATTTTTCTGTTCCTATGAAGAGTGTAACGCTTCTTTCCGTCGTCACTCTCAGTTGGAAAAGCATATTTCTGAATCGCATCTTAAAATCAAACCTTTTCCTTGCCCCCACGAAGGCTGTACAAAGGGATTCAGTCAAAAGAGCAGATTGGATGCCCACATTAATAAAGTACACTCACCATTCCCCAGATATCATTGTGGACAGGATAACTGTGAGGAGAAGTTTACAACATGGTCTGCACTTCAGACTCATATAAAAAATGACCACAAGAGAGTTCCCTGCCAAATATGTGGCAAGTTCTGTTTGGGTCCTGCAGCTATTGCTCAGCATATGAAAGTCCATGAATTGGATGGCCTTGATCGGGAATGGGTTTGCAACGAGAGCCCTTGTTTTGGTCGCCAGTTTGTATCTCGAGATGCATTGGTATCACATTGCCAGTTTGCACATGGCTCAATACCAGGAGAACTTCAGAAGCCCCTCCCTGGTAGACAGACTACAAGTGCAGGAGAAACAGAGTCATTCTGTTCAATGACTACAAGCTCGACGTCTCCTCCATCTACTATAGGTGATAATGAAGGATTAGACAGTGACAAATTTTATCCCCATGGCAAGCGGGTCAAGGATGTTTCAATTCTTGAGAAGATCACTGGTGCAGGATATGAAGACTCGGGAAGGAATATACCCTGTACTGTTGATGGTTGCAAATTCAGATTTGCTCGTGGTTATGATCTGGACCGTCATTTATCAAGTTATCACAATAATGAAGAATTAGTTCAAATCCCAAGCATCGAAGAAAATACGACAACCAGCACCAAGATTTCTGATGAGGAATTCGCATTCGTCATTGATCCAATGATTATTTGAGGTCGACTCGTTCATACGTATACAATAATATTTAAGTAGAGTTTATACATGTATGTATTTTTAAAAACATTTGCATCATTAGTAAAATGGCCTTTCCTAGCTCTCTCCATCAGTCATTTCTCTATTATCACTGTTTGAAACATCTTTGCTAACTTGTTCCTTTAAAGACTTCAATTCATTCTGAAGCTTTTTGATATATTCAATGGCATTCTCAACGGTTGATGCCTTTGAATTCGATGGAATATCATGACTTATCAGTTCAGCGAGCTCAGACAGAGCACGATTAATTCGATTTCTTCTACCTTGCTCAGCAATTTTGTGAGATGTACGCTTTGATGTGACATCATTACTGAGCTGAACAGGATATTGTAAACCAAGCTCATTATGCCTACCTTCAAGAATATTTTGATAGTTCGATTTAGAGGCCAGCACTTGTGAAAGGTCTTCAGATCCTGGATTTGAAACAGTCATACGAGGAGAGATTGAAGGAGATGTTGCATTTATACTTCCATTTGGAGTCTTCGATACCTTTGGCTTGATCATGGGTGAAATAGATGGCCTTCTGGCTTCAGATATTTGGGGAGAACCTCGAATAGAATGTCGCGAAGCTGTTGACGACCTAGAAGAGCGATTAGATACTGCAGTAGTAGCCCTTATAGCTTCATTCAGTCGTTCCTCAGTAGTTCCATGACTCTGCTGGGAATTAATTTTAGGACTTGATCTGGGTGCAAGACTCATCAAAGATGCTGGAGTAACCGGTGCTGCAGATATCGCCGGAGAGGTTGAAGAAGAGGACGTGGAAATCTTCCTCGTTGATTGAGGAGGAGGCATAACAATATCCTGTAAGCTTGTTTGATCTTGAGGCGATATACTATCATTTGAGCCACTATCATTATCCCTTTGTTGTTGCTGCAAAGTTTGCGAAGATTTCCTTCTGGGAGGCCTGATTGATGGAGACGATTTAGTTACTCTAGCTTGAGCAGCGAGAACAGGAGTCGTACCAGTACGAGATCTTCGTGTTGAAGTTCCGCTAGAATTTGAAACTGCACTGCTCCTTCGTGTGGAAATAGATGACTCACTGCCATCGATTAAAAATTCATCAGAATCTCCATTAGAAAGTTTAGAAATAAAAGGCATATTCTGAGGTTCTATCGCTGGTGATGAAATGGGGCTGAAGTAAGTTCCTGGAGCAACTACCCCATTATGAGCAGGGCCAAGAGGAGTCGATGATGGTGACAATAGTGGCGTATAAGAGTTAGAACCATGAATGAAGTTTAGATCCTGTCCATTGATTGAGTCTATCACTGGAGAATGGAGGACCTCATGAGGTACAACCACTCCATTAAGATGCTCGCTCTGGTGATTCTGGGGCTGATACTGCGGTTGGCTAGACTCAGAATTTATACAATCAGAGTTCTCATTAGCTATTAGATCTTGAAGAAATGAACTAAAGTTCTGTTGCTCAGAATCACTAGGATGATGATGAAGAAGAAGAAGATGATGCTGGCTTCTCTCTGTGAACATCAAATCATCATCTCCATCAATAATACTACTAGGTAGTGATTGATTTGCATCATTGTGATGACCGTTACTGCTTTGCTTCTCATTCTGGCCATCGAAGTATCCGTGGTCAAAGCTTAGAAAAGATTGCAAATCCTGCGAATTTTGCTCACCATGCAGCGAGTCATAAGACCCATCTCTTATAGTATTACGCAAATCCTCACTCATGTTATGAGTTAAACTGGATTCTTCTCCACCTATCGAGCCATTTCTATTATCTGATAGATGCCAGTTACTCATTTTACAAAAAAGTAAAAAAGCCCTTGTCGATTTCCTTCTAGGATGCTGAAACTCTGGACTCTTTTAGATAATAGCCCCTATCCAAGAAACTTGGCCTCCAATAACCAAGACTGCTTGTTTAAAAGAAACGACTATAAGCCCTCTAAAATGGGGTCGTTATCTTTGACCAAATATATTGGTTGGATCAGGCGTATATAAGGTTCAACGGATATCTGACACAAAACGTTTAACGTTCGAACCCTCTTTTACTTTTAAAATTTTAGATTATCATCATCATCAAAATTGTAGTGTTTTACAGGCCTAGGTTAACTAATATTAATCACAACCTCTTAGGAGAAGCTAGGCGCATAAAGGTGATCCATAACGATTATCTACGGCGCCGGCCGTATAACATATACCTAACTAGTACTCACCATAAGTAGCGGTAAGAAATATACCAGCTGGTAGATCTTCATACTTTGACGTAGTAGCTATAGTACTCTGTCATATTCGAACTCGTTCAATCCTGGCCGTTTACATGTCTCTTTGGCTAATATGTGCGATGAAAGCAGTAATGATGGGTTGAATGATTTATGCTCTATTTTCTAGCATCTTCCTTTATAGTGGGAAATTTTTTATCAGCAAAGCCCACAAGGGGAGTGCATTTTAATCTATCGGAGCCAATGTGGTACCCATTCTACTTGAGTCAATAAATGGTGAATTACAGTATATATATATATACAAATATGTGTAATCAAAGTAGTTAAATAAGCCAAGACAACAACGTCAGCAGCATGAAATAGATAACTAGTTATAAGCTAAGTTTACAGACGAGTCTGAAAGAAAAATAGCATGCAAATTCCAATAAAACATGTATCTTGACATGCCGAATTATTAGACAGGTACACACTCATCCAACATATAACACTTGTCAGACAGATGCCGTTAGTAATCTATCATTAGCACCACGTCAAATGGACAGAGATGAGATAAAGTACCATAAGACTAATAAAACTTCTCCTATCATTGATTGTCATATTAATACTGACTAGGATGAAGAGTTCAATTAATTATCAAAAAAGAGACACCGGTGAAACACCTAGTAATCATAAATAAATAAAGCAATAGCCATATAATGTATGGGAATTGTACAATTTAAGCCGTTTCTTATTTCCTACCCTTTCTCTGTTTCCGTCCGCTTGAAGTTACCTTGGCAATCTCGCTCTCAGAAATTACTAATCCATGTCGAGTGTTTCTACCCACAGATGAGATTTTTAATCCACGATCTCTTCTAATTGGCTTCCCCTTAGAAACGGTACTTGAGGGTCTTGCCAGTATAATACCAGCTTCTTTAGCCTCCTGCTCATACTTCTCTTTTCTTAACTTGTTTTTAGATATTATCCCTTGCCTTATCTTCATAGGTGTGTTTTTATCAAATTTTGATTTGGCGACAGCACCCGCTGATTCCAGTCGCATATTCAAAGCCTTCAATCTAGCCTTCCCCACAGGATTAAATGATGCTGTAGTCGATATATCAGCACCTGAAAAATGGCCTTTCTTGGTTGCCTCAGCAAGAATTTGAGATTCATTAATTAGTCTCTGCAATGCAAGGTCATTCTTCAATTCATCAGTGGAGTCTGTATCACGAACATTTACACTGGTGCTATCTGAAGCGGCTTTTAATGGCTTAGGTGCTTCTGAGGACTAGTCATGTTAGAAAATTTATCTAACCCACATCTTATATTAATATTACTTACCATGAAAGACTTATCTTTTTTGAGTGTTCGAGTTGGGCGTGATTCAACAAACTTTATTACTTCTACTTTTTCTTTCTCAGAGTCACTTGATTCTTCATCAGAGAAACCATTAAACTCAGAAAAGTCTGATTCCTCTTCTTCATCATTGCTGTGCTGTTCTGGAATTATGGCTGGTCCAAACTGCTTCTCAAAATTTTTACGGAAAACTTCTGCAATAAGCTTATCCTCTTCTAGATCATCGTCATGCTTTTGCTCTCGCCTCCTTTTAAAATTCTTCTGAATAGGGGCCATCTTTTGTATTGAAATGCAAATGATAAATTATTAGATAGTTCTCAAGTGAGTTACTTCCAGAATTAAGAAATTTCAACATGCATGATCCCAAAAATTTTTGGTAAGGATGAGACTCGATATATACTTTTTTATCCTGCAACTGATACGATCATGTTATAATCGTGATCGCGATCGCTCACACCTGTAGCTACAGCAATTGCAAAACATGATAATAATAAAATTTTCCCTATAGCGCGCGCTATAACGCGTACGGTTAACCCATGTTATAATTATAGCATGCGCATGTTATAATGCATATATTATGTGCGTGCACTAGCTAGCTAGAGTATACTCACGCTTGTCTTTGGCCACAGAGAAGTCAAACCAAAGACCACAATGTTACTTACAGTGCATTACTCAGTTGATGAACAGTAAGTCAGTCATATCAAAATCAAATATACTTATCCTATAACTTGTATTGTACTAGAAGCCCGTTTCTAGGTCTTGATATATTTGCATATATTGATCTCTTACGCGTATATTTTCTTCACAGCGCATCCTTTAGCTGGCCGTTCGACTCAAGGTGGAACTTAGTAATTCTCTGATAGCTCTCCCACATTTGAGAAAGAAGTTCCATATCCATATTATTTCTATTAACCTCCTCTAGAATTCTGTTTATATTTCCTACCCCTTCATTCAGACTCTCCTACCAGTATTAGCAAAATTCAAAGTAAGACTGAAACGGAAAGCCAAGCATCTACTTACAATGTTGTTTATTATACGGGATAAAAGCGCGCTCTGAACTTGCTCATGTGGACTCTCCATTATCCGTTAGTATGTTTATCCCTTGCAAATATGTAACTGCGTATAGATAGTATAACTATGTTATGTTGTGTGGTTACCTGGAAGATATAACTCAGTTGTAAACAAATATTAACATTAATACCAACAACTAACTATACGTACGTACGCGTATACCGGTAGGAAAGACAAGCCCCAATCGAATGTCACACCTACCCCACGCCTAATTTTAAGACATACCGTACGGAGCGAAGCGACGTACACCAACGTACGTGTGTAGCCTTATAACGCTAACGCTGTAAATTTAAAAGCTCCAGAATCTGAAGCTCATGACAACTTCTTGGAAACCTATAACAAAAATAAATGGATTATAATATAACTAAAATATTTAGCACTTGGAAGCCAACAAATAGGGGAAGCTCGAATGCAATAAATGTCACATACCTAAAATAATTCTGTGACGGCTTATTTATATATATGGCGCGACATCTAGCTAATTCTTTTCAGCAATAAAGTCATTTGAAGGTACCTAACGTTCAGAGCATTTATTTAATTGGCTACGTACACGTTATAGGGTGCCGCTTTCCAAGAAAGCACCTTATTCAGGTGAGTAAGCATCGTGATGGACTGACTAGCTATAGCTACGTATACCGTCCCTCGGTAGTAGATCGTACAAAGTTGCCCGTTTTGCAAAGATGGACAAAATTCAATTTTTCCTCCGATACTAATTTTGATCGTAGCGGGCAAATTCTCCGCTTTAATTCTCCGCTGTAACCTTGTAAGACATTATGTATCCATTATAGAAGCTCTGGCAATGAGCTTAGGGCGAATAGATTACCATTATCACAAAGTTGCCTGTTTTGCGAAGATGGGCAAAATTCAGTTTTCCCACCGATACTAATTTTGATCGCTGCGGGCAGCTTCTCCGCTTTAATTCTCCGCTGTAACCTCATTAGTCCATTTTTATCTATCCAATCGGCCGACAGTTATACGGTAATAATCCCACGACAGTGGCCTACCTCCACCTATAAATACTTTACCTTTTTACCCCGCCAAACATTTCTAACAAGAATTTATCCTTTACTAGGCATCCAAGTATCAATTCTTGAATTTCCTTCCAGAGATTTCGCGAGTAGTTTACACAATGGCTTCAATTATTCTCAAACCCAGTGGTCAAGCCATGCCTCTTGTAGGGTTCGGTGCTTGGAAAGTTGACAAAAATACTTGCTCTGATACAATCTATAACGCAATTAAAGCAGGCTATAGATTAATTGACGGTGCTCAGGACTATGGCAACGAAAAGGAATGCGGAGAAGGCGTCAGAAGAGCAATAAACGAGGGAATTATTAAGAGAGAGGATATTTTTATCACTAGTAAGCTTTGGAACACTTTCCACGCCAAGGAAAATGTGGGAAAAGCTCTCAAGCGTACTTTAAGTGACTGGGGACTTGACTATCTTGATCTTTTTTTGATTCATTTCCCAATTCCCATGAAATTCGTGGACCCAGAAGAAAGGTACCCTCCTGGAATCGTAACCGATGTCGCAAAGAATGTCGCTTACTTTGAGAACTCTCCTCTCCATGAAACATGGGCTGCTTTGGAAGAGGCAGTCTCTGCCGGACTTGTTCGAAATATAGGAATCTCCAATTTCAATTCCGGATTGATACGTGATTTGTTGACCTATGCTAAAATTCGTCCAGCAGTACTTCAAATTGAGCATCACCCTTACCTTACCCAAGAAGATCTTGTTGCATACGCACAGAGTGAAGGGATTGCTATTACTGCCTACTCCTCATTTGGTCCTCAGTCTTACATTGAAATGAATCATTCAAAAATCAATGAAAAGCCATTGTTATTGCAACATCCTGTCATTCTTCGCATTGCAAAGGAAACAGGAAAGCCCGCTGGTAATGTTTTGCTTAGATGGTCCACTCAGCGAAATATCGCGGTTATCCCAAAGTCAAACAACGCAGAAAGATTGAAAGAAAACTTGAACAGTTTAGATTTCAATCTTACAAAGCAACAATTGGATGATATTTCAGCGTTAAATGACAACTTCAGGTTAAACGATCCAGCTACATGGCCCACTCCTAGCCCAATTTTTTGATTCCAGTTCTTTGAAAAGACGTGGCCTTATAGTCATTTTGAATGTATAAGATTAACATAGTAAATGAATTTCCATTGAAAGATTATTTTAGAACATTGAAACCCACCTAAGATAGTCTAGTAAGACTTGTAAAATGCAAACATTACAAACGTTAACGCTAACGCTGCTACTATACACCCCAGCATACTTCACCGTAGAACTTTGGCGCATAAAAGACATGATCGTTGAACATATACAAGCTTTGAACCTTTCGAACAAACCAGAACATGCAATTATCAACCCTATAACATTATATATCACCCTTTAAGCAAGTATTTTATCATACCGCCAGTGTCCGCCACAGTATTCTACTAGCTAGGCTAAAACAATCCTTACAGCAGTGGTATATTCCCACAAAATCACCCTCACTAATACAAAAGGATCACGTGATCAAAAGGACCAAAAAAAGCGACTCCAGGTATGCCTAAATTAATGTAAATTAGTAAGATAATCAGTAAAACAAGTCAGCCATAATTTAAAGTAAAGTTTATAGCAATAGATATAGTATCAGACAAATGCAATGTAATATATATATTTTTGCGTTGTGATTAGTATGTGAAGTTATAAAGTTTAGATAGAACTTATCGCAACATATATAATATTTAGTTATTATATCTTATTTGATCATATCAAAAAGATTAACCAAATTAGTAAGAGTGTAACAAAAAATTTCTAGATTAAAAGGCTCAGTGTTATATGGCAAAAATTACTGCACTTTCTTTCTTTCTTTCTTTTTTTTTTTTTTTTTTTTTTTTTTTTTTTTTTTTTGGTGATTTTT
>JAJMEQ010000169.1:0-22894 GCA_030574255.1 Groenewaldozyma tartarivorans
AAGAGTGAGACTTGATATCAGTAGTGGAGACTTTGGAGACAAATGAAATGAACCATAAAAGACAATTGATCAACACACCAATAAAAATTCCAACAAAGAAAGGAGAGTCCTTGATAACAAGTACATTGAAACTACCATGCTCGGTGTATACATTGTGAGTAGAAGTGTCCATCAAGTCCAAGGCTTTCTTGGTTAGCCAAATGGTAGTCTCGAAAAGTGCAAACTTGGTAAAGCTCCAACGGAAACGAGCAAAGAAGTAATCAGTCTTGTTGTCAAAAGACAATTTCATGACAAATGTAATAAACCAAGAAAGAGCGCCAATGAATGCACCAAGGATAATGCCTCCATAGAAAAGAGACATATTACTAAACTGTAAAGTAAGGCCATACTTGTTAGTGGCCATATGATAAGTAAAAGAAGCGATCGATTTCAAAGTGAACGCTTCTTTGGCTTGCCATAACACAATTAGAAAAAGAAGGAATTCACAGAGCGTCCAAGTCAAACGATTCCATAAAGCCCCAGACTTGTACTCATCAGTGATTACCTCACCAAATTTGCAAAACTCTGAGACGTAGTGTTCCCACAAGGGTTCATGTTCGTCATCGTCGTTGTGGTCGGGATGCAAGGTCTGTTCGTCGTCAAGAAGAAACCGGGTAACAAAAATGCTACCCATGATGACAATAGCATGGACACACATTACCTTATGCAAGCTGGTAATGGTGGCCAATACAGTCAAGGGGTGAATAATAATACAAGGGTAGGTAAAAAAAAGAATTGAAGCGAAGATCAAAGCGGCCAAAAAAGCGGTGGAAATCATTGTTAGCTTAATCGGCTTGAGAAAAGGGCTAAAAAATAGAGAAGAAGAATTGATTTCATGAGGAAGGGGGATATCTGGGGCTTTTTATATTCAAATTGAAATATAAAAGTGAACGATAAAAGTGAACGATGAAAATAACGATGAGAGTGTGCGGTGAAAATAAACGATGAGCGTAAAAATAAGTGAGCGATAAAGGTGAACGATTAAATTGAACGATGAAAGCCAACAACGAGCGCACGACTTAGCATAAAAGGTGAATAATGAGCGGAATAAGAAACATAAGCAATAAAAGTAAATAGTAAAAGTGAACAATAAATGTGAGCAAAAAGTGAAGGGAGATAGTCGGTATTTTTATATTCTATTTTGTGGGGTACGTACTTATGTGCATAAACTTTAACGGTCGCGACGGCGGTATTAGTCTTATCGATTGATCCGGATCGGCCGACACATCGCTGATCAATGCTGATCACATAGGTCCATGGTGGGAACGTTCGATGATGATGATAATGATGACGATAAGCTGTCATAGGGAAAGACGCTGCAATAATCGCCTATCTGAGCATGTAGTACTAACTTCAAATACAGCCTGATGGAAAATAGATTGTCATAAAAATAGTCATGATATCGGGCTGCAAAAATTCTCAAAAATATGTGGTACCAAAACTTTTTACAAGTATTGCTAGTTTTCTATCACGATCTATTCTCTCCTGGTGACTTAAATATTCTACCTCTAGCAAGACCTCTTAGGCAAGAGTAATCACCGGAAGCTTGCTTATAAGGTTATTCGTAGAACTATTAGTCTATTACTCTTTTTATCATAAATCTTTTCTTTATTTCGTACACCTATATTATCTGATGATGATGATGATGATAATGTATTATTTTAGACGTTCAGGGCTATTTGTATACTGATACTTTTATGAAATGTACAGCTACAGGTTTAACCGTGTAACATCATGGATATATATATGAAGCACTACAAATTAAGTGTACCTGTCTACTCATGAAATTTTTCTTTGTGGGGCTTGTTCAAACTTCCTTTGAAAAGGTCATTCCCGCTTATAAAGCCAGACCCAAAAGATCACTGGCTACTACTCCATAAACCCACAAAACGAGTTTGAAATAGGTTGTTGATCATGCGGGTACGGAAGAATTTGTCCTGGGAGTCTCACTTATTAGAGATGGTGTAACGCGTAACATTTATATCAAGAATACTCTTCTCGAACGTTCAGTGATTCCACACCTTAGTCCGGGTATTGTGGGTGCAGGAACAACACATATTACCCATTGCAATTCTCAATATATCATTGTCGTTGGTATTCCACTAACAATTCGATTTCTATCTTTTTAATGGTACGCATAAAAACACGTACGGCTGTGAACATGTCCCAGGGCCTGGTATTAATATTAAAGTTTCCATCTACGTAATTTAGTGGACTGTGGACCTTTGTACATTCTTGTTTTTCATACAGCTTCTACTTTCCATTTACAACACTTCCCCAGTTGTAACGTAGTATCAGCACCATGGTCCGCGCACGCTCATCTAGTTTTTACCTTATCTGGTATACGCAACGCGACAAATGCATATATTCAACCGTAGATCTCAATTAGCCGTGCATTAATTGATCCTCATCGATGATCATATAGCCATATTTAGAGAAATAGCGCTATAACGGCAGATGTGTAATTACTTTTTTTTGTCTTCCTTTTGGCACCCACCCCCTGGCATTACTGGGTAACTAGACTTCAAGTAACACGGACCTCTAAAATTTCTTCCCTTCGAACATTTTTTCTCTTCTGCCATTCCCACTAACTACGCTGGACCTGTTGTTGCCCTTTCCAGTTAGTCGACATCATCATTGACCTCGCGTTTTTAAGCACGGGTCCATTTTTTCTTTTGGCTTTTTGCTTTATTTACGGGGCAGCTGTATGCTCACTTGGAGAGTTTAATTTCGCTAGTTATCGTTCCTGGCCACTGACTGAATTCGGCAACTTTGAGTGGGCTATTTTATAGTACTTAATACCAAGTTACAGGGTAAATTGGGATGCCGAGTATAAGCTTGTAATAATTGGACTCATTTGATCTGCCAATATATATTTGTTAAAATCTACTCATTTTCCAAATAAAAATTGTGGATCTTTTTTTTTTTCATTTCACTTTGTAAACTTGGAGGTTTTTCTTTACTTGAGTGGTACTTAATTGGATATTACTTTGACAATATACCCCCTAACCCAATAAAGGGACAAGGAGTACATAGAAAGTTTCAAAACTCAAAATATCAGAAAATGTCATCATCAGTTTTCAAAACCCCTCCTTCACAGACCATGTAAGTTTCTCACGAGATTAAGTTTATTTTTTTCCCCTTGGGTATTAAGGTTTCCAGGTAGTTAATCTGTTGCTGGATAGCATGTTTCAGATTCTGAAAAGAAAGGGGTCAGAAGGAAAAAGTCTAACTCTATTTGTAGTCCCCGGTTTGAGAATTGCGGTAATCCAAGGAGCAATGCAAGGGATAGTTACGACAGTAGCACCAATTCTGGTGGTGTAGGCTCTAAAAATAATAGTCCTGTGAGTAGCAACAGCATACAAGGGAAGCAAACCAGTGCAATGGGTACAAGTTCGGGTGGTGGTAAAGGATCCAATAATGGAGGGCCCGGTGGTGGTAGTGGGAGTGGTTCCAAAAATGATGATGAAATAATGGCATTTGAAGACCCAGAGTCTCCTTGGCGGGGGTCGACCCTTGATCAACGGTGGGCCGACCTTGATTCCGAGCTAAGTGTTCAAAAGGGTGGTACTACTGAGAGTAATACTCGACCCAATCAAGATAATAATAAAGATTACTTTGAGATTAAAAGTTTGGGGGATATTAAACCTGTCAAGGATGATAATACCGCCTATAACCCTGACTTTTATTGTCAGGGAAATGAAATTAGCAAAGTCAGGACTCCAACTTATGAAAAGCCAAGGTATAAGATATTTGCTGGTAGTAAAGTTGCAGTATCACAGGGATCAGGACCCGCAGGAACAAGACAGCCCGCAAAAACAACAGCAGCAGCAACAGCAACAGCAACAGCATTGACATCGACAACAACGGCAACGGCAGTAGTATCGCCTTCAAGTTTGAGTAACTCTTCTACAAGTACATCTGCAACAAGAAGGTCTGGATCATCGTCTGCGTCTTCATCATTGTCAGCCGTTGAACCCCTTTTAACTGTCAAGCAAGAAATAGCAAAACAACGAATTAATATTCAACGCAAACTTATGAAGAAGGAAAAAATTTTGCGACTACTGAAAGGGGAGGGTAAGAAACGAGCCTTTTCTACGGTGTATGGTTCTCGTTCTAAGGTCTCTGATAGTAGTAGTGATGAACAACTGAAAGGGCACCGGTATAAAGGGTCAAATGATTTGGATGATGATGATGATAATGATGATTTGGTTAATATGTGGACTATATCATTATCAGATGATACGTTGACACTTGATGGAACTACTTCACATACTTCTTCAAGTGAAAAGGGTAGTAGTGTCAATGTTAGTAAGCATGTACGTGATTTATCTGGAGCTTCGTCATTTTATGTACCTATGGATGGTACTGAATTGGGGAAACTGGCCGAATCAGTATTTAATGGGTCGGCTACATTATTGAATCATTCCACACCTAAAAATGAATCAATCAACAAGCCATTGCCGGTTACTCCATTGATTGGAGCACCTCAATCAAGGCTTGACCCGGGGATCAGTTTTGCTTGCACGTCTATTGATGAGTTGGAAGAACTGGATTATGATGATTTTAATGATGATGGGGATTTATTTGAATATTGTATGTCTGAAAGCAATATTGATGAAATGATTGAAAATGATGATGATAATGATTATATTTATGATATGTCCAAACCTCAAGTATATGAAGCTGGTGGGATTCCAAGGAAAATGAAGAAAGTAAGACATGTAACTTCGAGTAATAGTGTTAACAGTAATGACAGTAATGTCAGTAATAATACCAAACGACAACAAGAAGATGCTAAGATGGATAAATTACAAGAAGAATTGGATATTTATCGTAACAGAATAACACTAATGAAGGAAAGATTAACCCAGTTGAAGAAACTCGAAAAGGATAAAACAAGATTCCATGAGAGTACAAGGTTGTTTTTACATCAACAACCAGGGAAAGAAGATGCTAAAACTAGTGCAATTATTTTGCAAAAAAATAAAAAAGCAATGGAACGGTTGAAGGAAAGAATTGACCGACTTGAACGAGAAATACAAATTCTTGAGCGCAAAAGGTATGAAACTGGAATCAGATTGAGTAAAATCTGGAAACGTAGAAGAGAATCATGTCTTGGTTCAGAATTTTGGGTCCATGCAAAGGCCTTTTAATGGTATATATATATTTTTTATTATGGGATATGATTTTGTAGGTTGAATTTATTTATCTAATTGTATTAAAATGTATTTAGATAGTCTGTAGTTATCGTTTATTGGTTGATGGCATGAATGTCATTTACTCATAACTTTTCAGGCAATATCGGTTCATTTTGGTTATAGTATAGCTGTACTAGTAAACCAAGTCATCTGTGCCATATGGTATATTCTTAGAGCAAGTTTTACGAAACAAGCTTTGTCATAATGCCTCATATTTCGCTCAAGAAGTCTATTTTATGGTCAGCGCGCGTGACAAAAGCCCTGTGACCTCGAGCTCTACGCGTTATGACATGGCATAGTCACTCAACTCATTTAACCGGCAAAGTACGTATACGTACGTACGTATACATGGCATTAACCATGAATAACCGTCACTGTTCAGAGTAAATTTCAGCACGATGAAGTAAAAATGAGTACAATCACCTCATGACTAACTTTTTCCAGATATGAAGTTACATTCTACGGGATTTGGCCAATCGGGATTTGACCCTTATCTGCGGATACCGGTGTTCCCAAAATATATAAACCCTCCTCCTGATCACGCAATCGCACGTTTTCCCATCATCTCTTTCCAACCTTCACAAACCCAAGATAATCACACAACTGCTGTTATCACTGAGACAACTCGCTTAACGATAAGCGGGTATTTTTAAGATCGGCTTTTTATACTTCCTGATCAGGTACCGAGAAACCGGTTGAGCTCCGGAGAAGAGTTCATCTTATCATCATGTCTTCGGTTACGGTTCGTTCTCCTTCTGCATTTGCTACCAGCGGTGGCTTGTACGGGAGTAACAACAATACACATAGTCCATCATTTTGTCCTGAAGTTCCTCGTGGTATGGCCACTTCACCGGCCGTCCATGAAATAACTGACATTGACTCGCTTGTTGCCCGGTTAAAGGATATTTTGGGCCCCAGTTCGGGGTTGGACAGTTCCGAGGTTGATATTGAAGAGATTAAACATACTTTGGCTCAATATGACCCCATAAATGATCGATCATGGGAGAAATACGCCTTGGCTGATAGTTCTAGAGCATATACACGTAATGGGGTTGATGATCTTAATCATAAGGCAAATGTATTAGTATTGGTTTGGAATCCAGGTAAAGGTAGTATGATTCATGATCATGCTAATGCTCATTGTGCAGTTAAATTACTTTCAGGTACACTTAAAGAAACTCTTTTTGAAAATCCTAATAAAGACACTGATACAAATACCATCAAGAATGGTCATGTTGATCCTAAAGATTTAAAAATTAAAAAAGTCTCTTTGGTACGTCCTGGTGACGTTACTTATATGAGTGACACTATTGGATTACATAAGATGCATAACCCTGATTCACAGAATGTTGCTGTTTCATTACATATTTATACTCCTCCCTATGCTTCCAAATTTGGTTGTCATGTATATGATGAAACAACTGGTGATTATAAAGTCGTTAGCATGTCGACTTTATATTCAGATAAGGGTGTGCTTATAAATAGCAAAACCCATTGTACTTGCTAATGATAATGAGTTTTATGTATTTAATTTTATATTGCAATTGTATATTTTTTAAATGTTTCTTTTGGAATTTAAATTCATAGGCATACTCTCTGCTGGATAAATATTTAACACGCTGTCTTTTAAACATATGCAAAAAAAAAAAACTGAAATTATAGCTATTAGATAATGCAAATATATATTATATTAAATAAAATATACAACCTCACTATTGACGTAAGATATCTCTTACCCTATTCAGAAACTCATCCGAGTCAATATTCAAAATACTTTCATCTTCAAGATACATATAATGCAACACATCTTGTTGATTTTGACCATATAATCGATGTTCAATTATTGATAATATTGCCAACCCTACTCTTAATAAAAATGAATCACCTTCAAATACAAACACATCCCAAACCCTGCTCAAAACATCTATGGGTAAATATCCCGAAAACACTGCTTCGGCCTTAGATGAACCACCCATCAACATATGGGTCATGTATACTTGAGGACCTAATCTTATTGCTTGTAAATGATGATACAATGAGGGCAACTTTGTACTCAAAACTTTCAAAAAAGTTGAATAAATATTCGTTAAAGTAACTTCATCATTAGTTAAAATTGCTTTTAACAATGAAGATTTTGAAATCAAATTAGCAAAACTTATAAATGCATCTTGTTTTGAATTAATGTTCATTAACAAAATTCCAGCAATTGTTGCCAAACTTCCATTTGTAGGTATATCAGGACGATAAATAGAATATGCTTTCAATACTGATACCAAATCTTGATATAATGTAGAATTTTTAGTAAATATTCGTAATTCTGGTAATACTTGATTAGCAAATAATTCAATTTCATCATTACTTGATTCATCAAATGATTGACAATAAACATCAATTGAATCATAACTCAATTTTAAATCATTTCCAATTTGAAGTTTCCAAACTTGTGATCGTAATTGTGATGGAATACCTCTCCACCACATTTCTCTAAATTTACTACTACTAATATCTTGCTTTTTGACTGGTGAAAATTCATTAGTCCATACTTGATGATCCCGTTCCAGCATTTTCATTTTAGTTTCTTGTTCTGATCTTCGTCGCTCAATTTTTCGTTTATCAGAAATTTTTGACATTTCCAACAACTTTGCATGCTCTTTAGCATGCTTTCGTTCTTCGCGAGCATTCTTAGGTGGTAACGAAGCAGGTCTCGTTAAACTGTAGGGACTAGTACTACCTAGCAAGTCCATGGATTGCTTTTTCATAAATTCAAGCTTGTCCTTACTGGTATAATGCTGTTTATTACTGCTAGTGGTTGTTCCATTGGATATGACCGGTTCCAGAGTTCCATGTGATCCACTGTCTATAGAAGATGATGAGCTAGTTGGCCATGATTTCCTCGGTACCTGATGTGACTCTGTGCTTTTGCTACTTCGTCGGCTACCATTACTAGAATGACGATCAAAATTAACTGAAGTATTATCATTAATATCAAGATCTTGATAAATCCTAGTTAAATTTTGCGCATCTTCACAAAGATTTTTCAAAACAGGATCAAAATAATAATAATAATCATCATCATCATCACTATTATTATTGTTATTATTATCATTATTATTATTATTATTATGATTATCAATCTTTGAATTCAATTGTTCAGTTTCATCGATTTTGGGTAATGTCTCTAATATTGGAGATGCTGTATGACCACTACTTATCCTTCTTGAACCACTATTAGTCCTGATTGGAGCACTACTAGGTCTTTGCTTTCTAGCCAATGCATTTTGATTATTAAATTTCGACTGTTGTTGTGCATATAAAGCAGGTGACATTGGTACATTCCACAATGCGCAATCATTATCATACTCATCATACTCAAAATCACCATCAACATCTTCGCTCATGTCATAGAGTTGTTGTCGCGTTAATGCTGGTTTCCTTGCTCTCAAGCCACCAGTACTACTGCGTCGAAGAAACATTGCAGGAGTTTCAGTTGATGGTGCATTACTACTTGCACCGATACCAGTAGTATTTCTTGATGGCATAGGCCCTAATTGTGCACCTAATTGAGAGCTACTAATAGCCTTCCGTAATAAAGGTTTTGTACTATTTATCCTTTGTTGGGGTATTGAAGAATTGGGGTATCTTGTTTTGGGCATATTAAGAACAACAGGGTCGAGAGAGATATTTCCCATCGATGAAGTTTTAAAGTCATGTATGTCTTCTTCAGAATTAGTAGTAGAGTTATTATTAGTTGTAGTTGTTTCACTTGTAAGTGAAGAGGTCAAGTCCTTGGTAGACCCGGTGGTATCTGGCGCGTCATCTAGCATAACAAAAACTGAAGTAGCTGATGACCGCGTACTGCTTCCATCGCTGAATAAATTAGTAGCACCATTTGGGCCTGAGCTTAGCGTGGACGATGTTGAGGACGTGGATGACACTGAAGACACGTAAGAATCGCGTAAAGAAATGTCTTCAAAGTCATTGGCAAATATAGAAGACACCCTGCTATTATTGGTGTTATTATTGTTGGTGTTGTTGCTATTGGCCAACGCTGACGGATTACTTCCATTAGTGCTCGATCTCCGTGAATGTGTAGGGGTCGTTCCCATTGAAGTCCTGCTAGCCATTGGTGCCGGAGCTATGGAGGTAGCTGCCATCTTGTATGTGTGTATTTTAGTTGATGTGTTCTATCCTTGAGCGATTAGTGACTGGGATGACATGTATCTGCTTGCTTTCTCCCAGGGGTAGAATAGAATTGTTGTACAAACGAACGTGAAAATGAAGAAAAACGAATGGAAAAGGCAAAATGCCGTGGGAAAAACGAAGAAAAGAAGAAGAAGAAAAGGAGGAGGAGGAACCCTGTGGGAATCTGAGCTGAAGAAGTGGACGATGGGATAGTTGGCGGAGAGAAGAGAAAAGAGAGACCGGAATGAGAGAGCTTCGAGAAAGGAAAAATAAAAAAAATAAAAAAAAAAATTAAAAAAATAAAATAAAATAAAAAAAAGGTTTTGAAACAAAAGGAGCAATGTGGAAAAAGAAAGTTATCTGGAATTTATTGTAGATCGATCTAAAAAAACAACAACAACAACGACCGTGTGTTGCACTACAACAAGCGTATGTTGTGCTACAACAACAAGCGTATGTTGTGCTACAACAACAAGTGTATGTTGTCCTATTATATTAATGTCGTTGTTGTTTACTTTTCAGCGCTGAATCTGAGAACTGTTCACCCTGGGCGGTCGGTAGGGGCAAGTGGTAGAAGAAAGCGCTTGGATCAAGTAACCAAGGGCCAACCAAGAATCTTGCCCAAGAGATTGTGCTTTGGTTGTTGTTGTTGTTGTTGTTGTTGTTGTTGCTGTGTTCTTCTTCCTGTTGCCTGTTTGCGTCGTAGTGGGTTGGCGGGTGTGGTCATAGCCGTACATACTATAGTACTAGCTAGCTAACGTTTAAGCCAGCTGTGTGCGATCCGTTTGGGCATGGAAAGTGGGTCTGCGCTGCTTCCCAAAACAGAAGTCGATGGATGCGCTAGCGCAGAGCCGGAAACTCAAACTGGCAAGTAGGAATTCAATTTCCAAGCACTGGGCTCTATGCAAACATTAACACTCTCATAGAGAAATAAAGAAATAAAGAAGCAAAGAAATCAAGGAAAAGGGAATAGAAATAAATGAATGATGCATGCGAACGTTCAATGCTTGCATGTCTATAAGTGCTGGTCACGTGCATCAGCTTGACTCGTACGAAAAGAGATGCGTCGATAGATACAGCTAGCCTATGTAGTATACTATATACTACCTTACTATATCTATATCTGGCTACATGTACATGTATACATGCATGTATTCCGTACATAAAATGCATTAAAATATCTAAATTCTATGGAGTTAACGTGTCCGATTTGGGATTGTTTGTCCACGAATTGAGAAGTGTACATTCCTAGCGATTGTTATTATGGGAAAATCCATAAAGCTTATTAATAATAGCTGGCGGTTTATTAGAGTTTGCCTTACAAAGTTAAGCGAGGCTCAATGTTGTAAATATTAGTAGCTATAGCTATAGAGAATGTTAGTTATGAGATATTGTGGAAACGTGTCGCCGGAGCCTTCGGATGCATCCAACCAAAATATTTAATGTTACCAAAGCACAATGCCTCACATGCAAGCGCTTGATCGCGTTGGTGACCGCCCAGAGATAAGCACAGCTCAGCCAGCGCTAGCTAGTGAATTGGCGTATCAGAATTTTATTAATAGATCGAGCGTATATAAAGCATAATATAATAAAGGCGGATAGCTATAGCTGCCTATAATAGGCACTGGTATGCAGCAGTCACGTGCATCGCATTCGTCTACTTTAAATTTTGGCCTTCGAAAGCGCTAGCTTTATAAGGGTTATATTATGCTTTAAGTGATGATGAAAAGTTGAAAACATATATAACCTATATATATATAGTACTAGTTATAATAACGTAAGGCATATGCTACTGGTAGATCCTCTGGGGCCAAAAGACCATGTGATATACAACTATAGATACCTGAATGTCAGTCTTTAACAATATTAAGGTTTTCTGTCTGCATCATTATTATTAAGTTTATAATCATGTCTCATAACTGAGAGTCTCTGAGACCACCCCCTGATCAATGTCTCATTACCCCTTAACGACCTCCTTGACTGAAATATTTCCAAAGAAAAAGGTCGGTTAAATATTTATTACTATTATGTTTAAGGTTGTTCAATTTCAGCACCAGCTTTCATGAAACCTCTACTAGCTCACTATTAATGTAAGAAAATATTATTCATTATCTACTACTAACTACTTTGGTGCACTCTTAAATACCCATTCACCATTAGATTTATCCCAACTTACAAATTTGGCACCCTTTTGACTCATCAATCTCTTCAAATGCTTCTTATACAGCGGGTTATTCTCATCACGGATTGGTTCTCTTGTATCCTTTGTACGAGCCCAAACCCCATACAAATGTACAGTAAAATTAACATTGAATCCCTCACCAGGTGGCGGTAATGTATATCCTTCATCTTCAGGATAAATTGTACATGAAAATTGTTCAATACGTATAATACTTCCAACAACTTCATGTAATACTGATCCATATGATGATAAATCTACAGGATCATCAAATTCAATATATCCATCTCCCTTTTTACCTACTTTGAAATTTTTCACTTGAGATAATTCCTTTAATGGCATATGAGCTAATTTCTCTTCACTGGGTGAAATCCAATACCCTCGATAATCAAAAATCTCATCATCAGGTCTTCGATCCTTAGGTGCTGGTGATTGTACTTGTGGCGGCACTGATTCCGGAACTGATACTGGTGGTTCTGGCTTAGAAGTAATTATAGGTTTCTCTGATTGTGGATTGGATTCAGGCACCTTTGAAGGGGTACTAGTACCAGCAACGTTCAATAATGGATTATTTGGTCTCTGTTCTGGTTCGGTCTCTCTAGTTTGATCAATCGGTGGTGCCCTTGATGGAGTCTCATCATACCCTGTAACATCACTTTCATCATATGTATCATTATCAACATGTCCTAACAATAATCGATGTTCACTTCTATCTGGTTTACCATCAACAATTAATTTCCTAGGATTAAACTTGGGAGAAAATGCATTAGCATAAATAATACTTTCATCCATTGCTGATGTGAAAAATTTATTTTCTTCTCTTGGTGATCCAATTCTTGATTCATTCATTGATGAATGTTCCATGGCATTGAATAATGATACATCAGGAGTACTTGAACGATCACCTAATAATTGTAACCCACTTGTAGTTTGATCTTCATTGCTTACTGCTAATGGTTTCATTACCTTCTTCAACGCTGGAAATAATGAATCACGTCGATTCACCTTGGGATTGATCGGTGATTGTTTAATAACAGGTGCCCGTTCTTTTAATCTTTGTTGTCTTTCCAAAATCAAATCAAGCCGCTTATCCTTCAGTGTCTCAAACAATGTATTGACTCCATAAGGATTATCACGAATATTTGGAACATACCCATTAAGTTGTTGTGCTTGCTGTGCTTGCTGTGGTTGTTGTTGTTGCTGTAATTGGCCAAATGGTTTCGCACCAAAAAGTCCTCCACTTTGTTGAGACTGTTGCTGCGGTTGTTGCTGCTGTTGTGGTTGTCCAAACCCAGTAGATTGCGTATTGAAAAGTCCGCCGGTTTTAGGTGCACCAAAACCACTACTTGGCTGGGCCGTTGAAGTGGTATTGAATAACCCACCGCTAGGCTTGGGTGCAAATAATCCCGTGCCTTGCGTGGATGTAGGTTGCTGGGTCTGTGTCTGAGATTGACCAAACGTACTGGGTTTGGATCCAAACAAACCTCCACCAGATGGCGCATTGGTCGACCCAAATGTACTAGGTTGTGTGGTTGACCCATTCAATTGTCCAAATGGCGACTGACCACCAGTAGTAGTTGTAGTGGCAGGTTTGGCTGTATTAAATGCACTTCCAGAAGTCGTGTTATTAAATAAACCTGTAGATGGTTGACTTGGTTGGCTTGTCGATTGGCCAAATAGTCCAGTACCAGTAGATGTATTACTACCAAAAGCAGGTTTGGCAGCAGATTGGCCAAACGTGCCAGTATTATTACTTGTACCAAAAGGACTACTAGTACTTTGGTTAGTCGACCCAAACAATCCCGTACCAGAGGGTTTGGCACCAAATGCACTTCCTGTAGTACTGGTACTACTAGTACCATTAGAACCAAAAAGACTAGTGCCAGTAGTAGTAGTGGTGGTGGTGGCTGGTTTGGCACCAAAAAGTCCCGTGCCACTACTCTGGTTAGTCTGACCAAATGGAGAAGTAGAAGTACCAGTCGCAGGCTTACCAAACGAACTTGTAGAATTGGACTGACCAAATAGGCCAGTACTTTGATTTTGTTGTGTTTGCCCAAATAACCCGCCACTATTCGTATTATTATTACTTCCAAAAGCATTGGTCGTGTTATTGGTTGTGTTATTATTTTGACCAAACCCACCAAATGGTGAACTCCCAAATGTAGACCCTGTATTTGTTGTTGTATTGTTATTGTTATTGCCAAATGTTGATCCAAATGTATTAGTATTATTAGTTTGACTAGGTTGACCAAATAAGGACGACCCAGAATTTGATGTACCAAACGTGGTGGTACTAGTTGCAGGTTTCTGACCAAATGCACTTGAGTTGTTATTACCAAACGCTGATGAGCCTAACGTGTTCCCAGTATTGTTATTACCAAATGCAGAGGTCGTGTTCGTTCCAAAGGGTGATGTACTAGTGTTAGTATTAGATCCAAAGGCACTACCTGTGTTTGCACCAAATGGACTGGTAGCAGGTTTGGAACCAAACATGGACGATGATGTTGTTGATGAGTTGTTGTTATTCGAACCAAATAATCCAGTACCTGTTCCAGTAGTATTGCTTGGACTACTTCTGAATCCGAACCCAGTATTAGTATTAGTTGTTGCACTGGGACTACTAGTATTACCATTATTTGTACCATAACGTCGATTTTGATTATAATCTTGAAGTCTTAATTCTTCATATGAGAAATTGGAATATGCAGGCATTGTGCCAATACTCTGATAAAGATTCGTTTGACCTTTGGTTGCATCCTTTTCTGATAATGGTTCAAATGGTACACTACCAGTTCCTCCACCATTTAAAGGTGATAAATTAGTATTAGTATTGGTTCCACCACCAAACCCCGAAGTTGAACTATTTGATGTACCAAACCCAAACCCAGTACTTCCCGTAGGCTTCGCACCAAATAGCCCACCAGATGATGTGCCAGTATTAGTTGTTGAACTTTGACCAAAGGGTGAAGTAGAATTAGTATTATTTCCAAACCCACCAAACCCAGTACTGGTTGTTGAATTGTTATTAGTTTGCCCAAACAACCCGCCAACAGTTGGACCGGTATTAGTTTGATTCGAGGTCATAGTGTTTGATCCAAATAAGCCTCCTCCGCCATTGTTAGCAGCAGCGCCAAACGGCGAGGTATTTTGACCAGCCGTTGACGAGGTTCCAAATGGTGAAGTGGTATTTGTTCCATTCTGATTCGTATTCCCAAACAAACTCGTGCCTGTATTTTGACCAGGCGTACTAGAACCGAACGCCGATCCACTGCCAAACTGGTTGTTTCCAAACATCCGTTTCTTGCAAAAACCAGAATGGTTTGTTTTGGTTAACTGTTGGAAATTTTAAGAGGATCGGATACCTCACATGCATGCCTCGCTATAGCTTATAAGCATTTAAATATTTGTGGAAGAAATTGACCGATCGGACTACCTAGCTAACGTTAACTACGCGTTATACGTACGATAATATGGCATATGAGTGGCCATGGTTAACGTTAACGTTATATACCGCGTTAACTATAGAATATATATATATCGATATCCATAATTCAGACTTCCAGATAAACGCGTAAAATGGGAATCAAAGGATTATTCAAATTAGTAAGTGACAACGCGCCTAATGCGGTGAAAACCGTTGAGTTCAAGGCGCTTGGTGGCAGGAAAGTTGCTATTGACGCGTCAATGTCGCTTTATCAATTTTTAATTGCTGTAAGACAACAAGATGGGCAACAATTGACATCAGAGGATGGTGAAACCACTTCTCATTTGATGGGAATGTTTTATCGGACATTGAAGATTGTAGATAATGGACTCAAACCAGTTTATGTATTTGATGGTACCCCGCCTGAAATGAAAAAGGGGGAACTAGCAAAACGATTGGCTAAACGTGATGATGCTGAAAAAAATATTGAAGCATTAAAGGAATCAGGTACAGTTGAAGAGATTAATCGGTTTGAAAGACGGACTGTACGTGTAACACGAGAACAGAATGATGAAGCAATGAAATTGCTCAAGTTAATGGGTATACCATATGTTATTGCTCCAGGTGAAGCTGAAGCTCAATGCTCGACGTTAGCAGCTGCGGGAAAATGTTATGCGGCAGCTTCAGAGGATATGGATACATTAACATTTGGTGCACCCGTCTTATTAAGACATTTAACTGCAGCTGATCAAAAGAAATCACCAATAGTTGAAATTGATTTGAAAAAGGCTCTGGCAGGACTTGAATTATCTCAAGGTGAATTTGTTGATTTGTGTATTTTATTAGGATGTGATTATTGTCCTACTATCCGGGGGATTGGTCCTCAGACTGCTCTCAAGCTAATAAAAGAACATAGGACGTTAGAGAATGTTCTTGAGGCTATAAAGGGCACTTCTAAATATAAAGTTCCTGAAGAATGGCCCTTTGAAGAAGTAAGGAAATTATTCCTAACCCCTGATGTAACCACTGCTGAAAATGTCGAATTGGAATGGAAGGAACCAGACTTGGAAGGACTCATTGAATTTATGGTAAAAGAAAAGGGGTTCAGTGAAGATAGAGTCAAATCTGGTGCAGCTAGATTAACTAAAGCAGTAAAGACAAAACCACAAGGTAGATTAACTGATTTTTTCAAACCAAAGGAAAGTTCTGCTCCAGTCAAACGTCCCGCAACATCAGCAAAGGGAAGTAAAAAGAAAATAAAAGCGTAAAAAACAAAAAAAAAAAAGAAAAAAGAAAACTTGTTATACATGCTATATATTATGATATTTATTATATCGATCTTTTAATGATAATCCATTCCATACCCCATTTCTAAGTTTAGGGAACCCAACTTGTTCAATTGCCAGGCCAGCCGCTATATTTGCCCAAGTTGATGCCGTGATGATATTTTTAGTTAAAGCATAAGCAGTTGCAAATCCTCCAACAAATGTATTGCCACCACCAGTAGGATCAATTACAGATTTGTCAGATTGATGATAAGCATGTGCCCAATATGAAGTTTCATCAATTGTAAGTGTATAACTACCTCTTGGTCCACAACGTAATACTAAAGCCGACTTAGGTTTAGTTAAATATGGTAAATATTTTTTAGCAAGATTTTCGATTTCAATTTTAGTTATTGGTTCAGCCCCATTATTAATTAATTGAGAAGCTTCAAGAGTATTAGGTGTAAGTATATCAACATATTTCATAGTTTCAATAAATGTATCAAAATTCTCAGGTATACATGCATCAGGTACCGGTTCCCAAACTACCAAAGTATTTTTTTGATTTTGATCTTTTAAACCTAACTTTGTTAATAAATCAAGACATCGACTAGGTGAACAAATAAAATGTATAGCTTGAGCATTATTTAGTCCAAATTCAATTAAATCATCTGCATCTATTCGTTTTTTAGGTGTTTGATATTTAAATAATCGTTGTTCACCTTCAAGATACTTATTCCAACCACGAGTAGTTAATCTACTAACATCCTTACGAAATTTAACCCCAGTTTTCCATGATTGGATCTCGTTTAATGATTCCTCGGGGAAATCAGATCCAATGTCAACTATCCATTGGATTTCGCCATATTCAGTCTTATTGGAATCATGATTTAATCCTTCACTGGCAATCCGTGCCCCTAAAACTGCATATGTACCGGCCCCACCAAGAACATTAAAGGCAGTAGAATTATCAAGAAAATGAATCTCATCTAAAATAAACATCCCCATAGTTGTAAACAGCGCACAGCTGCCATCCTGAATGTCATTTTGGGTCATGACTTGGAAAATATTAAACAAACAATGCTGATATTAATATTGATACCGCGGTCGGCACCAGTTTTAACGTTATAACGTATACTCGTACGTACTAGTACTCGCGCTATCGCGATATCGCCCGCTACATGCAGGGCCCTAATAGAATACTGATGCACACGTACGTACGTAATTATGCAAGTATCCGATCGTTTAACCTTAGCTTGGAAATTTAAATTCTCTTCTCTCTTTCAATTGAAAGCTTAAGTACACTACCTACCTCAAGCTTGATAGAGCTCAAGCGGCCTAGCTAGCGCTAGCTATATCAGATATCTATGCATATGGCTGCACTGAATGATGATCTGAAGCACTAGTAGACAATGATTTTTTGCTCGGGAGGAAATATATTCACCTGGTCAGCCCCAAGTCACTTCATTTGAAGTGAGTATCAGTCCGATTCCGCAAAGAACTAAGGGAAACCCGCAAAACCTTAGTCAACTGATACCTCGAAGTTTTCTTCCCAGGCCTATATACTAACTATTTAATGGATAATTGGGAAAGACGGGTAAAAATAATAATGATGGTAGTGTAGAGGGGACGAAATGGCAATGAGATAGTGGGAATCAGAGGTAATTGGGCAGTAATAAAGAAGAAAATACATTAGTAATGAAGGGGTAATCAAAGGTGATAGAAGATAATAGGAAGGATTACTGGTAATAGCATGGCAATCAGTTGGTAACGGATAATCCAATGGAAAAGAGAAAGAAAGTATTGTGTTAGAGAAGGGAGGTAATAAGAGTTAATGGTAAGCATAGTGAAAGGGTACAAGAGAGCAATGGAAATGATAAAGTGGATGATAAGAGTACTTGTAGGGAGGTGTGTGATGGGATAGTGTTTGGCGGCAATGACAAGGTAATTGAGAAAGATGAAAGAGTGATAAAACAGTTGGAGAGTGATGAGAATAATAGGCTGGTAATGTGGAGCTCCAATATTGATAATATATGATAGTAAATGCATGGTAATAAAGCGTGGTAAACACCGCATGGATAACGAGAAGGATATTAAGTTGGGTATTTATATGGATCATGCCTGGGTAATCCTGATAAGTATCTTCTTGTCCATCCCGTCTTTACTCATTGTATTTATCTTACCCATTTTATTCATACTATCTTGGAAAAACAATAAAAACCTGAGTGGTTCTGTTTTCGAATAATCTTGAAAAGATTAGCTTCAAAGATTATTAGTACATTGTAAAATAGTGTAAAAATTTCAGATATTCATACTACCAGTAGCAGTGTCTATTCATTTTGCCCTGTATGCAATAAAATGCTTGTTGACTCTGAATTGTTATAATGAAAAAAAGATAAAAAGTGATAAGCGCCGTATTGAAATCCCGGGGCTTTTTTGGACGTTATGGATCAGCACTTAGGTTTGGTCTATGCATAGAAGCTTTAACGGCGTTAACGCGCGCGTTGGATTAGAGTTTGGCGATCGATCTATCGGTTATCCTTATCGTTATTCGCATGCATGGCCGGGGGAGATTCACCAAACCAACAGATTTCATCTGATAACAATATAAACCCTATTGTTGCAGTTTGGTTGTTACTTTGATAAATTTGATGGTAAATCATCTAAGAAAGGCCTTGACGGTTCAGTTTTCTGCAGATAGTCGTGAGCGAGCATACGAGGTCAATGAACCTTCGCATTTAGTTCACATTAGTGGCATTCCAGCTGTGGGGGTAAGGGTAAGCACTGAATAGGGGTTCAGCTGGTCTGTACTACTACTACTCTGTAGTCAATCTGCAGATAAAGCATTATAAGTTGGAACACTTTGCATGTGTACTCGACATTTAACCGTTACACTGTTACAGAATGGCTAGATCATTTTTATACACGGAGTAGAAAAAACTGAGCTTTTCTTGTCAGTTTTCTTTCGTTGAATCTAAGTCCATGACTGTCGATCTTTACTTTTCTATCAATTAAGGGCGCTACAAAAGGATCTAATGATAATAAATGCCCTTTATTTGAATTATTTCCCATTGTGAGAATATGTTTTGATTTTCGTGCTAACGATACAATTAAAATTATGGAAGTATCATGTGATACAATCACGTACAATTGTCGATTCATGTATTCTTATCAGATAGAGCATATCGTGATGATCATCTTGTAATTCGAGCATACCCGATTTTAATATACCTCCACAGCACAGTAAACTGATATTATGGAAAATAATAAATTATTTAAAAACACAATGTATCTAATTGACAGTTTTCTTCCCTTTTAACAAGGTAGTTGACAATCATTCTCATAAGTGTACACTATTTTTTACTGGTGAGAATCGGCTTAGCTCAGTAGCTGATATCAGCCGATCATGGTAACCGAAGCATCCCCGGGTCAACGCGTTATTGTCTGTTCGTCCGTCCGTCCACTTCGTTCACTTCTATCGGTAACATTGTCTCACTTTGTTCATGCCTCCCTCACTTAGTTCACTTCGCTCATACGTCTGGTTCAGTTCACTGAACTTCGTTCGCATCAACCGTTCAATTTGTTGAACTTCGTTCACGTGTCTCCTTTGGCTCTTTGAACTTCGTTCACATGTCTCGTTCAGTTTGTTGAACTTCGTTCACGTGTCTCGTTCAATTTGTTGAACTCCGTTCTCATGAATCGTTCGGTTCTTTGCACTTCGTTCTCATTTTACATTCAGTTCGTTGAACTTCGTTCACGAGTCTCGTTCAATTTGTTGAACTTCGTTCACATGTCTCTTTTGGTTCGTTGAACATCGTTCTCACGACTTGTTCAGTTGGTTGAACTTCGTTCACTTGTCTCGTTTTAAACGTTTGGTTCTTTGAACTTCGTTCACAACTTCTCATGTCTCGTTTCACATGACTCGTTCAATTTGTTTAACTTCGTCCACATGAACCGTTCAGTTCGTTGAAGTTCATTCACATGTCTCGTTCAATTTGTTGAACATCATTCACATATCTCGTTTGGTTCGTTGAACTTCGTTCACATGAATCGTTCTGTTCTTTGCACTTCGTTCTCATGTTACATTCAGTTCACGAGTCTCGTTCAATTTGTTGAACTTCATTCACGTGTCTCGCTCAATTTGTTGAACTTCGTTCATGTGTCTCCCTTGGTTCTTTGAACTTCGTTCACATGAACCGTTCAATTTGTTGAACTTCGTTCATACGACTCGTTCAGTTCGTTCAAATTCGTTGAACTTCGTTCACATGTCTCCTTCAATTTGTTGAACTTTGTTCACATATCTCGTTTGGTTCGTTGAACTTCGTTCACATGTCTACTTCAATTTGTTGAACTTCGTTCACATATCTCGTTTGGTTCGTTGAACTTCGTTCACATGTCTTCTTCAATTTGTTGAACTTCGTTCATGTGTCTCGTTCAATTTGTTGAACTTCGTTCACATGAACCGTTCAGTTCGTTGAACTTCGTTCACATATCTCGTTTGATTTGTTGAGCTTCGTTCACGTGTCTCGTTTGGTTCGTTGAAGTTGAACTTTTTTCACATATCTCGTTTGGTTTGTTGTACTTCGTTCACATGTGTACACGTATCGTCGATACGGTATCGATCAGTTTGTTCATTTTTAGTTCACATGAACCGTTCAGTTCGTTGAACTTCATTCACACGTCTCGTCCAATTTGTTGAGCTTCGTTCACGTGTCTCGTTCAATTTGTTGAACTCCGTTCTCATGAATTGTTCGGTTCTTTGCACTTCGTTCTCATGTTACATTCAGTTCGTTGAACTTCGTTCACGAGTCTCGTTCAATTTGTTGAACTTCGTTCACACGACTCGTTTGGTCCGTTGAACTTTTCTCACATATCTCGCTTGGTTTGTTGAACTTCGTTCACACGAACCATTCAGTTCGTAGAACTTCGTTCACATGAACCGTTCAATTTGTTGAACTTCGTTCTCATGTTACGTTCAGTTCGTTGAACTTCGTTTACATGTCTCGTTCAATTTGTTGAACTTCGTTCACATGGCTCGTTCGATTCTTTGCACTCCGTTCTCGTGTCTCGTTCAGTTCGTTGCACTTCGTTCTCATGCCTCGTTCAGTTTGTTGCACTTCGTTCACGTGTCTCCTTTGGCTCTTTGAACTTCGTTCACATGTCTCGTTCAGTTTGTTAAACTTCGTTCACGTATCTCGTTCAATTTGTTGAACTCGGTTCTCATGAATCGTTCGGTTCTTTGCACTTCGTTCACGTGTCTCGCTCAATTTGTTGAACTTCGTTCATGTGTCTCCCTTGGTTCTTTGAACTTCGTTCACATGTCTTCTTCAATTTGTTGAACTTCGTTCATGTGTCTCGAGACTCTCGTTCAATTTGTTGAACTTCGTTCACATGAACCTTTCAGTTCGTTGAACTTCGTTCACATATCTCGTTTGATTTGTTCAGCTTCGTTCACGTGTCTCGCTTGGTTCGTTGAAGTTGAACTTTTTTCACATATCTCGTTTGGTTCGTTGTACTTCGTTCACATGTGTACACGTATCGTCGATACGGTATCGATCAGTTTGTTCATTTTTAGTTCAGATGAACCGTTCAGTTCGTTGAACTTCGTTCACACGTCTCGTCCAATTTGATGAACTTCGTTCACGTGTCTCGTTCAATTTGTTGAACTTCGTTCACATATCTCGTTTGGTTCGTTGAACTTCGTTCGCACGACTTGCTCAGTTGGTTGAACTTCGTTCACTTGTCTCGTTTTAAACGTTTGGTTCTTTGAACTTCGTTCACAACTTCTCATGTCTCGTTCAGTTTGTTGAACTTCGTTCAAACGACTCGTTCAGTTCGTTCAACACATATCTCGTTTGGCTCGTTTGGCTCTTTGAACTTCGTTCACATGTCTCGTTCAGTTTGTTCAACTTCGTTCACGTGTCTCGTTCAATTTGTTGGACTCCGTTCTCAAGCCTCGTTCAGTTCGTTGAACTTCGTTCTCGTGTCATGTTCAGTTCTTTGCACTTCGTTCTCATGACTCGTTCAGTTCGTTGAATTTCATTCTCATGACTCGTTCGGTTCTTGGCACTCCGTTCTCGTGTCTTGTTAACTTCGTTCTCATGACACGTTCAGCTTATTGAACTTCGTTTTCATGTGCTAATTAGTTCATTCATATGACTAGTTCAATTAGTTGAACTTGGCTCACATGACTCGTTCGGTTCTTTGAACTCCGTTCTCGTGTCGCGGTCGGTTCTTTGAACTCCGTTCTCGTGTCGCGTTCAGTTCTTTGAACTTCGTTCTCATGACACTAAGACACTTTCAGTTCGTTGAACTTCGTTCTCATAACTAGTTCGGTTCTTCGCACTCCGTTCTCGTGTCTCGTTCAGTTCTTCGCACTCCGTTCTCGTGTCTCGTTCAGTTCCTTGAACCTCGCTCACATATCTCGTTCGGTTCTTCGCACTCCGTTCTCGTGTCTCGTTCAGTTCTTGCACTTCATTCTCATGACTCGTTCAGTTCGTTGAACTTCGTTCTCACGGCTCGTTCGGTTCCTTGCACTTCGTTCACATAACTCGTTCGGTTCTTTGAACTCCGTTTTCGTGTCGCGTTCAGTTCTTTGCACTCC
>JAJMEQ010000170.1:0-22830 GCA_030574255.1 Groenewaldozyma tartarivorans
TATATATGGATGAATGTCCGTGCAGTTTATATCAAAGCATTGATTGAAGTTCAATTCCAAAAATCGAAATGCAATGTTATTATATCAACTTATTGCTACGAAATATGCACCCCTAATATAATTAGAGACACAGAGCTATGAATTAATGATATGAAATACAATAGTCCTCTAGTTATTTGTAGGGGCTTCTTCCATTCTCTTTTTTTTTTATTTTTAAGCACGTGACACATGCATCAATTTAACAGTGCAGTACTGCATGCAGATAGCTGATAACGTTGTTATCAGGCATAAAGTAACGAACGTATACGCGTATACGTAATATTACGTATGAACTCGTACAACTAAGCCAATTGCAATGCATATGGCAGAACAGAACGTTCATGAATTTGATATGACACGTATAGACACCAAAGGAGCATATCATAGGCAATTCTTGAAACACTGGCAAGTAAGCGGAAGATTCAATAATGTTCAAAATCAGGAAGTACTTAGTTCCGCACACTGATGGTTACTTTCTGTAAATCACTTAATATGGAATCGGCATGGCCCATGGCAACTTTGGATCTAATTGTAAGAAATGGCGGTGAGAAGGAGTTCGGTGGACCTGTCACTGTGGAGAATACTTATCACCAGAACACATATTATACAACTGCGCAGAGGAAATAGCACTGATAAGCACTTAATTTGAGCTGAAGTCATGACCATGAAAAGCCTCTGTAACATACAAAAAGGTAACGAAGCAACGAAAAACTCCGTACAAGCAGATACTACCAGAGTGAAAATGAAAGAAATCAGGCAAAAAAGAGACTATCATTAGTCATCTAGCACGCAGACTGACTTTAGCTGGATGAAGCTGGACAGCGATGAATATTTGACAATGCAAATGCGTATTCTGGTCTATAAGCCTAAGGTCAAGGAAATTATTAGCAATTAGAACAACCACAGATTATTTCACCCTAGTTTTTCTTTTACTAAACATTTTTTATTTTATTTATTTTCCATTTTTCAGTCTTGGCTCTAAGCTTGGCAAGTGCCAGATCCATGGCTTTCTTTAAGGGTTTCTCTCATTAGAGGTTTTTTCTTTTACTTTTCTCACTTTGGTTGATGATCTTACCCTGGGCATGATGAGATAAAGACCCCCAGAACATAGCAAACAATTATAGGGCAATACACTGGACAGTGAAAAAGTCAAAAAAGAATTTTCTGTACATATATCTAATAGTAAGTATGTGTATGTCCATGGACTTTTTCTTTATCATATATATCATGATGATATGCCTAATCATCTGCATGGAGCCGAGAACGTACGCATATCGATGCAAGCATCCGTCGGCCGATTACGATAAGATAAGCGAGGATCCCCCGGATCGACACTTTAACTTAATTCCGGGCTGGATAACTCTATTTTCCCTTGCAAATCGTTCACTTCTCTGTCGTTCATTTTTAATCCACATATATATTCACATATATCTTCCCTTATCCTCTTTTCTATCCTTCACATTTACTGCTTACTTTTATTGTTCATTTTATCGTTTACGACAAAAAGAACCCGACGACCACGGCAACCCGCATTTTACTCACTACTTTTGGCAAAAATGTTTAGCGCTAGAGCTAGACAACAACTTGTGCTTCACTATGAAGCTAAGCTTTCAGCAATGAAGGCTGAAAACAAACGTCTTCAATCCGAACTTGACGAAATGGATGAACAGAAACAAGACGTAACCGAATCCTGGAAAGAACTTTATGAACAAGAACAATATGAAAGTGAACGATTAAGAGCTGTGATGCAAAATAAGGATAACTATGCAAGGAAATTGAACAGTCAAATTGATGTATTGCTTGACATCGTTCATACCAAGGAACAATCTGAGATAGCATTGAAAGCTGAGATTGAACAACTTCGCAACACTCAAGCTTCTATTGAATCGCACGAAGATACTCCTGAAGCAATCATTGAACCTCAACCACATTGCAATACTCCTGTTGTAGAAGAGCAACCACAAGAAAGCATCATTGCATCTGGACAGCCAGGACAGAGACACAGTTTTTTCTTCAAGGCTCATAAATACACTGGCCAATTGAAAGAAAAGTTTGCAGCTAAGCCACAAGATACTCTTACTGCAGCGGATATTAAAAATAAAGAGCTTCAGCGCAAAATTAATCAACTGATTGAAAACCAGGAAGATGTTGCCGCATCTTGGAAGGCTGCTTTGGATGATGAACGTATCAAGGTCAAGAAACTGGAAGACAAAGTTCAAGAAGTACAGCTTCAAGTCATCTTGGCGGAAAAGAAACTACGAGATGAAGAGTTTATTAATGGAGTACTTTCAAATTGCGCAAGGCATGCCGATAGTAAAATTGAATCAAAAGACAAACTTATAAGTGATTTGAATATTTACATTGATTCGCTTGAGGATGAGCTCAACATTATTCATCCTCGATCAGCTGCATTACAGGATGAAGTCCAACCTATTGAACCAGTAGAATTGGATGTACAAAGTATTAAAATTGAAACTGAAAAAGATGCTGTTACTGAGACTGGTGAAGTTTCCACCATTCCAGAAAACGTCACAGAACGAAAGAGAGACATCTTCAAAATGAAGGTTAAGAAATACTCTGAAAGGTTCCAAGAAAAAATCAAAACTGAATGGCAAAAACGAAACACAGTTTATCACCAGACTGATTGCATCGATATGGATGAGCAGAGCATGAGCATCACCCAAGCCCATCAATTAGAAGATAATGATATGGAGCCACAGCTTGAAGACGATGCAAGTTCAGTGTATGATGACCCGGTACCACAACTTGTTGATGATGATGATGATGATGTGAGTTCAGTATATGATGACCCCGAAGGCCTTTACGAGCAAATGCATCCACAGGGACAAGACTCACCTGATATTTATGTGACAGGGAATGATGACTACAACATTTACTATGATATTGTGCATGATGACTATAAATACAGTCTCAAAGGAACTAACTGAGAATTCTCGGGCGTTTCTGATATAAAATGAAAAAAAAATTGGAGGCTCCGTCATGAACTCACGGCGTGATAAAGACAATAAAATATCTCAGGAGCAAAAAGGCCAAACTGCAGTCAGTTTGGGATTCCGGCAGAGATATTTTCTAGCGAAGAGTGTATCGCCTTCGTTTAGCATTACAGTTATATCAAGTTTTTAATTTCTTAGTCGCCTCAATTTTGTCAATCATCAAGCTCATTTGTCATACTTTGTACAAAACACATTCATTACATTGGGATCATCAATTGCATATATGTATCTTCAGCATCGCTAAGCAAAATCCAGCAAATCCAGCAACAGCAATTTCTCATAGAGACAGTTTCAATACGAAACCTTGTATAACACATAGCATTAATGAATTATTTACTTAGCACCGTATTTTTATTTTGTACTCCTTCGTAGTTTTGGATGTTGCGACATCTCGCGCGCGGCTCTGTACTCCAATGAGTCAATGTAACTCAACCTGTAGAAGATGTATAATATATTAAGCTCACATACATGTGTACAAGGACACCGCTCAATATTAATAGTTACTACGGCGCAGTGCTAGCAGCAAATTTAATTTTTTTGTTTTAGACAAAAGTTCTCCAGTAAACCCCCGTTGAAGTATTTTTTTCTGGCTTAACCAGTTGGTTATGAGTTCCTGGAGTTATACATACCAGCAGCTTTGTAGCCCTCGCATTGTGGAACATGGCATATTTCCTTCAAACCCGTTACACTGGCTTTTTGTTGGCATCATATACGTTAGAGGAATTTTTTTGAGAATCTAGTGCCTGCTATAATATCGTCGGATATGAGGGATTTTCAGCTGGTAAGTGATTCCATAAAACTACTTGTGAGCTTAGAGTTATCCTTTCTTTTAACTGTATACATCAGGAGATTCTTCTTTATACTGTTTTAATTATAGATAATAAAAAAAAGGTAATTCTACGAAGAATGGGAAAAGTCTTATTATAATAATAAATAATAATTCTAACAAGAAACTTATAAAAATATTGAACTTGATGGAGTGACTACTTTTGAGTCTGAATTGAAGCACATGTTATGGATGCTGATGCGGGATAATGCTAAAGTGGATGCTGGGATGTTTAATCTTGTTGAGAATGGGTTTGTCGTCTTTGAGTGGAATATTAATGCTGGTTCCTTTTGGCCTTGAAGATGAGAGAGTAACTGATGAGAATGATGAATATAGATGCTGAGAAATCTGACAAAATATATTAGATATCCCTGACAATACCCATACCGTTCGAGCTCTACTACTCTTTATAATTACAAATAGGGAGGATACGCGTAGGGATAATTTATATACGGTATACCCTGTATTGTACGCGTAACAATTACGTATACGTATGTACATGTTAACGTTAACGTTAACTTGACCCGGCAGCAATTGCAATAACCACGAATTTTATGCATGTGCAAGCACGCTACTATCCGATGGGTTGATTTGGAGTACTATACGTAGAGATAATTTTTTCATCTGAACCGATTGCAATTGCGAAGTTTAAACTAGCTAGCGTGCAAGTACTACTGTAGCTATAGGTAGTGCTAGTAATTTATATTACTGCTGACATTTGAGCTGCCATATCATAGATAAATCCAACATGGCAGACATTGACAGGCTTTATCTTCATTCGACCGACCCCAATCACCCAGCAAATGTAATCTGCGAATTATGCCGGCTTTTCTACGACCAAGACTGGGTGAAAGGAACTGCAGGTGGCATGAGTATTCGCCAGGGAAACCTAGTGTACCTTGCTCCATCAGGAGTACAAAAGGAACGAATGAAGCCGGAAGATCTATTCATTCTTGATATTGACACGAACGTTTATCTGAGGAAACCAGAGATATACAAGCCTAGTGCTTGTACGCCCTTATTTCTTGCTTGTTATAAGGCACGGCAATCAGGGGCCTGCATTCATACGCATTCTCAGGCCGCTGTGATGGTTTCTTTGTTATACGACAAGGAGTTTCAGATCTCACACATGGAGAATATCAAGGCTATTCCTAAGGTTACTGAACCTGGTTACTTGGGGTTTTTCGATACGCTGACTATTCCAATTATTGAGAATACCGCACACGAGGATGAACTCGAGCCTGATTTGAGTAGGATTCTTCAAGATTACCCAGGTACTTCTGCAGTTATTGTACGACGCCATGGGCTTTTCGTCTGGGGTAGTGATGTGTGGAAGGCCAAAGTGTTGAATGAAGCTATTGATTATTTGTTAGAGTTGGCCGTGAAGATGAGAATGGCTGGGATTCCGACAGTTGGTGGTTTAGGCTCTGAAAAGCCTTATAAAGTGTAAACATATAATATAGCATGTAAATAAACCCTTATGAATATTAGAACTAATACGAATAGCCTGCGCCTTTTGAAGAGCGCTATATTGATAACAGGTTAGTGTTTTGAGAATTATCGAGCATTAATGTGTGGTTAGCTATGTAATCTTATAATTCACGTGTGCACGATTTAATTGGACGTTGACGCGCCTAAAAAGATATAGAATTAAAATTGATCGAGACGCGTATATATCTTTTATTTTCTTCTCAACCACTTTTCTGCCATGAATTTAGGAGAATTCAGCTCTGCTGTCGACCCTGAGCTCAAGGCTCATATCGTCAGTCTTGTATCAGCTACAGGTGGGCCAGATGCCGCATCACCTAATCGCACGTACAAACTAGGTGACGAGGCGCTTGCATGTTTACGCGACTTGAAGCAATGGATTAAAGGTTATGACGACCGGCTAAATAAGTGGGATGTTGCACGAGCAATTTCAGAGACGTCATTGGTTCCTGTTGACCTTATTGAGATACTAAACCTTTGGGAAAGTCGTAGCCAGCAACAGACGTCTACGAGGAATCTTGATCGAATTGCCCTAGCCTGTCTTGAATTGTTAGTACCGCTTACATGGCCATTGGAGTTCGACAAGTCAACTTCAAATGCCAACCATTACCGTAATGGTCCCTATTTGGAGCAGGCTCAATACAGATATAAAAAGGCTTTACTTACAAAGGGAAAGACATTACGAGCGATTGTTAGAATTGCTCTGCCGTATATCCAAAAGCCTGCTCATGAACGTGAACCGCGTGACGATGGTATAATCAATCTTGTACTATATTTTTTCAGAAATATGTTAGCACTGGAATATGCTTCGAGGACTTTTGAGCAGACAGCTAACATTGATGACGTTGACAGGAACACTACGATTATTCAATTCAAACAACAAAAGGTTCTTGATTTTTTCCTTATGCTCGGGGCAGGAATAGGTACCCAGTTTCGTACTCAAGAAACAATACTACAAGAATGTATCTTTTATCTAATCCGGGGCTTGAGCGCTTTGGATGTATTTGATGTTCCTAGCGAGAGTATACGACCTAACGTCAAAACCATGGGATTAAAAGATTTACTTAAACAGGAACAAATTCGTAAGCTGAAGAAAAATAGGAATGCTTCATCGAGACATAGTAGGTTTGGTACCATGGTTTCTATTGTTACCGAGGAAAAACGAATACCCGTGGCTGGCCAAGAGGGAATCACTAGTACCACTGCTGGTTTGAAGAAAGTTGATAGTATCAAGGATTGGCGAAGACCTGTAAGGAACCGACATAAAATAGACCGACCTGGAAGATGGGATGTTGATGTAAACCTTGAAAAAAATGCTGGCCAAATGTTAAAGGAATTTACCACTAAATTCATATTAGCATCATTCAATCCATTATTTGCGGCAATGAAAAGAGGTATCCAAACGGAAAGATCTAATGTTTTGGAATCACACAAGTTGCAATTTATGGGGTCAATAGGATTTTTTCTTGAAGCTCATCGCATTTTGAGAGGTCAAGATCCTGCTAAGTTTGATTTCGGGCTAGTGGGTGCTGTATTAGATCAAACCGCATTTATTGTTGAAATGAAAACACTGAGAGATGCATTTGATGAATCACAGCATGACATAGTGTTAGCGGCCATGCTGGGGATTAAACACGTTCTCTTAACTGTACGTGATATGGAGCAAGGCACTGAAGAAGACAAGGAGATTGCGGAGAATATTAAGTCAAGATTGTTTTACGAAGAGTTTTTTTTGGATGCTCTTTTCCATATTCCTAGAACGGCTTATAAGCAATCATTGGAGTATATGAGGCAATGTGTTGAATTGAATCATATATGTTTGCGAATGCTAGAAGGATATACCAAGGAGGCTACAGTAGTTGCAGTTAAATCACGTAGACAACGGAAGAAGAAGGGCGCAAGCAAAGAAAATCTAGAAGAAGGAATTGAAGGAGAATTTTTTTCTGAAGATGAAGAAGAAGAATCAAATAGAATTACAAGAGAACGACGGTTTGAATTTGCAAAATATGAATCGAAATTTGTTCATGAAGGTACAATTGAAACTTATAAGCAATTTTTACGCAATTATCAGGAATTGACACCTATTGAATTAAAATATGTTTTATCATTTTTCAGTCGCACATTTGTTAGGAAAGAAGCTCGTGCACATTATTTCGCACTGGATTTTATTGTATTATTACAAGAAATGACAAGTAGAGATGGGTTACCACTTTCTCATCAATACCGACCTGAACTTGACAAGTTTTATGTCTATTTCACTAGAAAACTTATCAAATCATTAGAACGCACCCCTTCATTATACGTTGAGTTATTATTCAACAAATTTCCTGACCAAGTTTATTACTTTGATCATGGAATGGTGGATCCTAAACGGAAGAAGGGTAAGAAGGGACCACCCGAATGGACATTTACTGACCCTAATCTTACCTTTGAACGTAAGATCGCTATTGTTGTTGCATGTCTTATCGATGAGGATAAATTGAGCACAGTTGAGTTCATAACTGCAGCAGTAGACGCAGCTTTAAGGGAGAAACTGATTAAACCTAGTGAGGATGTGACATTAATGGGAGAAGTTAATCAAATGCAACCGATAAAATCTGATGGCAAAGTGAGATTATTATTAACACTACTGGGAGCGGATTTATCAGGATCAAAAGGGAAAATATGTGTTTTCCCTGGTTCAATACCTTTAGAAACCATAAGTGAAGGTCTTAAGTATGTTAAGCGGTACATGTTTTCACCAGTTGAATTTGAAAATGGTACAACAGCTATTGATCATCTTAAACGAGTTAAGGAACCTGTGGATGACGCCGAGGAAGAAGAAGATGGTGAATACAGAGATGAGGCTGTCAGTGATGGTGAGAATGGTACTGGGAAGGGACTTTTCTATAGTTCTGAGAGTGAAGATGATAATGGGTTTAACGATGCTAGATTCAATGCATTGCCAAGGGCTGAGAAGGAAGCAAAGTTGGCTGAGCTCAAATCCACACGAAAGCGCAAGTCCATAGGTAAAAGACGCACAAGAGATGAAGATGATGAAAAGGCACAAAAAAGACGTGAATTGGAAATTGCAAAATTGGCCAAGATTAAGAGTGCAGCTTATGTTGAAGATTCGGATAATGAATCAGATGAAGAGTATATGACGAACTTTTTCGAGCAAGAACGGAAATTGCGTGAACAATTGTTAGCTAAGGATTTGGCTAATGACCAACACAATGACACAACATTATTCCAAAAACTTGTTCTTGATGGGAATAGTCAATATTTATCTGATGAAGAAACTTCTGATCCAGTCAATGAAAATACAAACGAGGAAATTAATGATAATACTGAACCATCCAGCATCGAAGATGAAGACAAGCCAAAGCGACGTAAATTGTTCATTAGTGATGATGATGAAGAAGAATAAATATATTTATAATAGTAATGTTTAAGACAAAATTTTTCAAGTGGCATGCTTTGTAGTTTGTATAATTTTCCCCCTAACTTTTGTCCAATCAATTGACTTATCCGTTTCGGGATCAACCCCGCCACAGACACATACTGTATCACCGCGCACAAGATACAACCCTAGGTCAATTATTTCTGTGTCTTCATCTGGCGTTATAATCCGTTCTTGGGTGTTTGCAAGTATCAGGTTGGTAGATTGATCGTAACCTTTTAAATTACCAACAAATGTTCGTCCTTCGGTGGTGATAATTACCACAGGTTCTGAATGTTAGTCTTAGCCTTGTTTGCTTAAAGAAACTCACTTACTGTCTATATATGCGCTGAGACTCGACATTGGATGTAGATATTTACAAGATTGTGTCAACTATGTGGATTTATATATATGTGTGTACACAGCGCCGTCAGCGTGCATTGACGGTGCACCACAGGCCGGTTAACAACAGGTAGGCCTAGGTACGCGTACGTACGGTAACAATGTGTATCACTTACATCGATCGCGGACCCGGGTATACGCGTACGTATAACGTATTATAATATCTAATTATAACGTCCTTCGAATTTCCTATAACTACCATCTATAACTAGATCTTGAGCTATAGCTATAGCTATAGCTACCTCACCTAGATCTGGAGCTAGCTGTATGTGATGGACTCGGACGAAGAAGTGCCACGGGAAACCCATGGACAGGCTCTTTCAGAGGAAGGCAAGCTGGAAGCTCGAAGGATAGCAACAGAAATCTTGTTGAGCCATGGGAATACCAAATCTGAGAAGGAAATTCTTGAAGAAATGCAGATACGCGACAAAATATCGCATCAACGAGCAAAAGATCGCGAAGAGTTAAATGAAAAACGGAAGCAAAGAGAAGTAAAGAAATTGCCATTGAATAAGGCTGACTGGAATGTTGACCAGAAGGTAGCAGAAAGGTTATTGAAACAAATGCCCAAGCAGACATTTGCAAATGGAGGAGGATATGAAATCATTCGAACGGTTTTGCCATATTACGATATTGATGATGTTATACAGAAATTAGATTTATAAGAGTTCTATGTCTATCAACTCGTACAATGGGTATCACTTGACGGGCTTAGTAATGTTTGTAACGCCGACAGGGTCATAATGATAAACCCAAAAGCTACACAAGCATATGCAGGTAACCTATTTATTAATTTTTGACTTGATAATTTCAAATAGCACATTGGCGGTAGAATATATGCCATTGTGCAAGCTGAAAAGGCTCCTACAAGCTCAAGAATGGCTCCCAAGTTACACGTGAACAGCGATGTTACCATTGCTAAAGTCACCAAAACTGTTGTAGTAATAAAATGCAATTTTGTTGAATGGTCTGTAACGTTTGGATAAAAATAATTTAGCATCACTTCACGACACACAAATATTTCTAATGGTAAAGTTGTTACCATGTTAAATCCAAAACAAAATCGGGCTATATTAGCCATTAGATCATCTGAGGGGAAATTATTCAAGATATTACCCTTTGTATGATCTTTGAATACTAAGAACCCACCAATTCCCATGATCATACATGCAATCATTGAAACTCCAGTTGACCAATGTGTCACAAGGGCAAATCGATCCATTGTAGGAGTTTTAAGTGAATCAAAGATGATTAATGAATTATGATGACACACAAATGCAAATGAAATGACCGATATTCCTTGGAATATTCCTGTATTAATTGTCAATAACGGCGTAGTGAATTCTTCTCCATGGGGAGACAACTCTGGACCTCTTATTACCACTGCCAAAACGATAACTACCATACTTAGTAATGCCAAGGCACTTGCCTTGGCCAAGTTTGTAATATTTCTATTCAATGCCAAAGGGTAAGATATCAGCATAGTTATCATTATAATGACCGAGTTACGGGTCCCAAACATGAATCCCAAGACTGGTATATCTTTAAGTCCAGGAATAAGTGCATTCAATACGTGAGGGATCGTATCCCCAATAATCACACAAAACGCTATACTGCCGCCAAAGGCAAAAGCGCCTTGTGCAATTGAAATAGCTATAAGCCCCGGTTTCCCAAAGCAATGGCTTACAGTTGCTTGGAAGGTATCGGTGCCACTCATTTTGGCATTGGTCACCATTAACCGTATGGTCCAGTCAATTACAATTGTAAGTACTAGTAATAAGACTATCCCAGCTGCTAACCCGGACTGTCTGATTGCATATGGTTGACCGATGATACCAGCACCGATAATTGAGTTAGCCATATTCATGAATGCCATCTTCAGACTGCTTTTATCCGACTGGTCTGCCAAATGTGCCAAATATTCATTAGGTCCAAATGAAGCAGTGTGCGGAGTATCTGCCAGCAGAGCATCTTCGATATCAAAATCGTCAACATTATGCCCCTCTTCGTCTCGCGAGACCCGCCTACTAATAGTATGCTGAGACGAGTCCAGCGACTCTAACGAGTTCCGGCTAGATGCCATATAACCTGCAGATAAAAATTTGTCCGGGGTGACAATATCCGAAGTATAGTTATCTGGTAGTATACTGCAGTAGCTAGCTACCGATAACAAAAATTTAGAGTGCCGCGCTAAGCCTTAGAAAGGGTCCCGGGCCGGGTAACATTTGTACGAGTGCATTAACTTTAACGCACGTGACATTTTCAGCACATATATATGCAGAGTATATATGGCCATGGTTATATCATGGATTCAAGTGTAAATATTTATCTGCCTGCCTTGGAAGACTCATTCAGAGTCAGTTATCGAAGGCAAGGCTAATCCCGGCCATTTCATCCAAGTCATCACTCATGGCGGCTATTTTCTCTTTTATCTGCTCCATGTTTTCGGTTCCTGCGATAAGTCGCAATGGAGGATCTTTAAGCACAGCTATGTATGAAACAGCTTGGACTACCTCACTCAACTTCTGTTGGAAGGTCACATCATCAGTATCCCATGAAGCGACAGAATCGACCGCACGAGCAGACTCAACAATTGTTGAACGGTTGGCGATATATAGCGACTTTAAGGAACATCCGATCTTTTCCCTTCTTAACCCTTCATTCTTGTTGTTAGCCATCACCGAGAAGCTCAATTCCATGGGTATAGCTACAATGGTCAGCTGGATATTCTGTTGAGCTACCGCCATTGCAATTGACTCGCAGTACCCTTCTAGAGCCTTGAACGCGATCACCGACAACCCCAATGCTGGCGTAGTGAAAGAACCATTTATATCTGATAATTGAATGATCTTGCCGCCATTGGAGCTTATTACAGGCAAAACAGCTTCAATCATATTGACACTTGTCACCAAAACTTCCTCAATCTGACGTCGTAATGCCTCCGAGGTACTACCGGGTGCACTTAAAGCAGACACTTCTAAATGCGTATACGAGAAGAACGAATTGACCAAAACGTCAACAGTCTGACACAGTGTGGCAGCAGTCAGACAGTGGGATCTGTGCCGAGGATCAAACCCGTTTTGAAGAAACGTTAATTGGTCTGGCGGATATTTCTCAGCTAGCAATTGACATTTAGAGCAACCACGTCTTTCCATTACTACTCTGTATCCGCGTTCCAATGCATCTTCAGCAATAGCCATTGATACTGGGTCACTCGCCGAAAACAGCCATGTTTTTCGTGCCATCTCCTTGAGCTCGTCATCAAGTATTCTGTGCTATATATATAACCATAGCTACGCGCCTCTAGATCTACCGCGGTACCGCTGTAATATATAACCCGGAGGGCCCTAATTAACGTTTCCTCGAGCTCCAGTACTGTGTGTAGTGCTAGTACTGCAGTACGTACTCGTAGCTAAGGCCCGAGTGTTCACATAACGTACGTATTCACACTTATACACGTACAAATTCTACGTATAACAGGGTGTACGCGTTACATAACCGTACAGATGCAGTCAAGCTGGCCAGCTATAGTTATAGCTACGCGTACGCGTCATATACGGTATACACCAATTGCAACGTTAACGAGTGACAATAAATCTTTCAACTGTTTATACTACCAAATGAGTGCTCCGTTGTACAGGCTGCTGGAGCAGACAGGCGAACTGGCAATGGCCGACGAAACGTATGAACAGCATCTGCTGAACAACGACGTGGACTCCACATTTGTTTCAGAACCACCTGAGAAAGATTCTCCCTCTCAGCTTAGAGTGAGCTTATTAGAGACAGAGGCCCGTGAAGTGCGACACCAGCAATTAGCATGGGCCAAGTCGTTGGATTCCCACATGAAACAGATCCATGATAAGCTGGATCGCCAATCCCATGAAACCGTAAAGACTTTATTTGTTGCCTTTTTGTTTTTCAATTAGAAAATAACCCATATGACTAATAGTGTAGAACCAACTAATGGAGGCCGTGAAAAAGCTTGAAGGAATTGCAAATACTCTTCATATGGAACTCGTCAGTCTTCAACGAGCTGTTGTTGCGATGGACGACCGAATGACTGAACTGACCAAACAAGAATATCAAACCACTCAGTATAAACGGCCTAAGTTGTCGAACTCCTCCGACGACCTGTTTGACGAATGCTCGTAACCGCCCTTGACTTATCCAATTCCAGTATCAGATCTGCTTTTATTGTATCGTTGTATAAAGTGTAGCCTGGCATATAACCTTCTACAAACTTTACAACCTGATCATCAGTCATTCCTTTACCACCGTTTACTGCCTTCAACATGTGCTCTTGTTCAAGTCTCCAATCATACACGTAAGAAATATCTTGGGCTTTCAAATGTACCAATACATCCAGGGCCGACCACAGAAGTTTCTTGTATGATTTCAATTGTAAGTTAATAAACCTAAGATCCTCTAATGGTACGTCAATGGCAAGGCTTCTTTCTTCTAATATATTGTCATCCAAAGGTTCAAATCCTACACACCAGCCTTCAAATAATACTACATCATACGGAGGGTTAATAGTAATCTTTTCGGGTGACCGGTCGCCTTCACCTGAAAATGCGCTCTTGTCGTATTTAGGCAATTGTACTTCTCTCTCTTGATATCTCAAAGATTGCAATAACTCTTGAGCTAAGGACAAGTCATGAGTTCCCGGCATTCCTCTATGCTGTAGCAACTGATTTTTGGTTCTATTGGCCAGTTCCACCTGATCTGAGTGTTTCAAATAACAGTCGTCTAATGATAGTTTGATAACATTCAAATTATCATCTCTTATCAGTTGAGCGGCTAAGGCATTGACTAATGTTGATTTGCCTGAACCCTGGGGAGCTGAAATTCCAACTACGAGCGGTCTGTCTTCAACATTCCATTTCAGTAATTGCCGGATGAACTCCACAACTGGTTCTTGACTAGCGATGAACATGCTTACAATATCCGTATATACCAAGCTTGCTGTATTGTAATTACAACGATCTCAAGATCTATAGATCCTGACCGTGACTACCGGTATACGTTATTGCTAGAACAGCTTTTCCGAGAATTATATACAGCTTCAAATGGCTAGTTTCAGTTGAATGATCAGATATTCACGGACTCAATAGAGGAACGGATCAGTGGCTTCAAAGTCCTACAGTATTAAACCAATTTTTTGAGATTTCAGGCTTAAGAGGTCTCACTCTCTTCGACGGAACAGACAACTACAAAATAGAAAACCCAGCCAGATGATAACTTCTAGCTGAAAATTTTAGACATAACGATATAACAACAATATACTAATTACAATCCATGATTCCAAATGTTGAGTCTCCGGTAAGGAACGTCCGTCATTCTGGTGAAAGCCAGTCCGGTAGCTCCAGCTGAGATCCTTCTTCGTTCGCTCTAGACGGATTTGTAGAGAAGTGGCCCGTAGGATGTAAGAACCGCTCCTACAATAAGAATCCGTCAGAATACAATTTAAAGATTGGAAAAAAGAAGGAAAAGGATCGATCCTTTCTCTCATCGATCAAAATTTAACTGCAAATTTGAGGACGATAGTTATAGTGCGGCTGAGTAACACATAGCATAACATTTATCTTACCAGCCAATAAGAAAGTTCCAGTTTTCGATCAAAATTGTAAGAAATCTTTGGAGTCGACTCAGTTGATTTTTGGACGATTGGAAATCCCTAATAGTTTCAACCACCAAATTGTTTGTCTCCGTTTTCAGGGACGCACTTTGTATTTATATCTTTAGAAGACCTCCTTCTCAGTCCGCGAGCGTGGCAATTGGAGACTGTGAACTGGGGAAAGTACTACTACTGTTTTGTACCTGTTGAAATCAGCATATACTCCAGATGATATCTCGGTCGCTGGGTAGAATATCACGGTTACCAGCCAGACGGTTGTTTTCAACTTCGGGCATCCGTAATGCAGAGGTCGAGCTGACTATTGACGGGAACAAGGTCTCGATAGAAGCAGGCTCGTCATTGATTCAAGCATGTGAAAAAGCCGGGGTTACCGTGCCTAGGTATTGTTATCATGACAAGTTGGCTATAGCTGGTAATTGCCGTATGTGTCTTGTTGATGTTGAACGTGCCCCCAAGCCTGTTGCGTCGTGCGCGTTCCCAGTAGCTCCTGGAATGGTTGTTCGAACAGACACTGATAGAGTCAAGCAAGCTAGAGAAAATGTCACTGAAATGCTTTTACAGAACCATCCTTTGGATTGTCCTGTTTGTGACCAAGGTGGTGAATGTGATCTTCAAGATCAATCTTTACGATATGGGTCCGATAGAGGTAGATTCAAGGAAATTGGCGGAAAGCGTGCTGTTGAAGATAAATATATCGGACCTTTGGTCAAGACTTCTATGAATAGATGTATCCACTGTACACGTTGTGTACGATTCGCTAATGATGTGGCTGGTGCTCCTGAATTAGGTACTACTGGTAGAGGTAACGATATCCAGATTGGAACTTATCTTGAACGAAACTTGAAAAGTGAACTGTCAGGTAACGTTATTGATTTGTGTCCTGTTGGTGCATTGACTTCGAAGCCATATGCATTCAGGGCTAGACCATGGGAGCTTAAGAATACCGAAACCATTGATGTTTTGGATGCATTGGGATCAAATATTCGAGTAGACTCAAGGGGCACTGCTGTTTTACGAGTCCTACCCCGAATTAATGATGAAATTAATGAAGAATGGATTTCTGATAAAACACGGTTTGCTATTGATGGTTTATCAACTCAACGTTTAACTACTCCTTTAATCAAGGTGGGTGATAGATTTGAAACTGCTACCTGGGCTGATGCATTAGGATTGATCCAGCAAAAAGTTGAACAAATTAAACCACAAGGTGATGAATTTAAAGCAATTGCTGGAGAATTGGCCGATGTTGAAAGTTTGGTTGCTTTGAAAGATTTGGCTAATTCAATTGGATCAGAAAATCTTGCACTTGATCAAGAAAAGGGTAATTTGGTTCCAGATCATGGAGTTGATTTTAGATCAAATTATATTTTTAACTCCAGTATTTGGGGAATTGAAGAAGCTGATAAGATTCTATTAGTTGGTACTAACCCTCGTCATGAAGCTGCTGTTCTTAATGCTCGTATTCGCAAACAATTTTTAAGATCTGATCTTGAAGTTGGACTAGTTGGTCCAAGTTTTGAATCAACTTATTGGTTGACTCACCTTGGAGAAGATTTCAAGTCATTAAGTGCCGCACTTAAGGGTGATTTTGGTAAGAAATTAGCCTCAGCTAAACGGCCATTAATAATTGTTGGTAGTGGAGTAGCTGAACATCCAGATTCATCTGCTTTCTACAAGGCCATTGGTGATTATGTTTTGAAAAATAAAGATGTTTTCCTTACTGAAGAATGGAACGGTTACAATGTATTACAACGTGCAGCATCACGAACTGGTGCTTATGATGTGGGATTTGTTACTCATTCACCTGAAACTGCTAAGGTCACTCCTAAGATTGTTTATCTTTTGGGAGCTGATGAAATCAAGGCTGAAGATATTCCTGCTGATGCATTTGTAATTTATCAGGGACATCATGGTGATGTTGGTGCATCATTTGCTGATGTAGTTTTACCTGGTGCTGCTTATACTGAGAAATCTGCCACATATGTTAATACCGAAGGAAGAGCTCAATTGACTAGAGCTGCTGTTGCACCACCAGGTGTCGCTAGAGAAGATTGGAAGATTATTAGAGCTGTTGGTGAAAGCTTCGGAGTTGTTTTACCTTATGAAGATGTCTACGATATAAGAGACCGATTGGCACAAATTGCTCCCAACTTACTAAGCCATGATCATTTGGAGCCTACTTCATTGCCATCATTAGGATTGAAGACCCAATTAGTGGATTCTAATAGCATTGCCAAGACAACTGGCGCCCCATTAAAGAAGGTCATTGAGAATTTCTATTTCACAAATTCTATTTCAAGAAGTTCAAAGACAATGGCCAAATGTTCAGCTGAACTAGCATAAAAAAATAAATAAATAAATATAAAAATATATTTCTGTTCTATTATATTGCTTTGCGTTAGTGCCATACGGACCCATGTAAACGAAGAGCATCTGCTGCTGCATCTTGCTCGGCTAATTTCTTATTCACTCCATATCCTGTACCAATACGCTGTCGACCGATATAAACAAGAGACTTTACCTGTCTTTTTCCACTTGAAGTTGAAATGTCCGAGGTTTCATATACAGGTTTTCGTCGAGTACTCGTTAGCATTGAATACAATTGGTCCTTAGCGCTATTAAATTTCACTCCAGGCTTCGCCACAGGCAACAAATCGTTTATTGCTGCGTTACTAGTTCTAACTGGCTCTTTCGGTTTTATCTCCTGTTCAAGCGATTCCAATCGTGCAAGGATACCTGTAGGCTTGTTTGAATTCACTCCAGTATCTTTTACTTCTTCCCTAAGTTCACTTAGTCTATCCAATAGACTCTTTTGTGTATTCTCTTGATCCTTGTTGTTTTCGTAAATATGTAAATCCCAATTCTCATTTTCATTTTTTCCACTTCCACTTTTCTTCTCTTTTTCCTGTTCTTCTTTCTTCTTCTTCTTCTCTTCATTCTCCGCTTCCTCTTCAGCGACCAAATCAATCAATAACACCTTTTGATTTTCCTTTAAATTCGTGTCCACGGTCTTAGGAGTTTGCCTTCGTATATCGCTGTACTTATTTATAGCCGCTTCATTCTGTAATGCCGCCATTGCAGCTTTCAACGAAGCGATCTTAAAACTCCGACCATCACCAACTCCAATGACATCATCACCCACCCTACATTCGACCACAAATGGGACCTTCAAGGATGTAGGCCTTTGTACAGTTACATAAGTTGGCTTTTTATATTGCGAGCCTATAATTGCATATAATTCATTTTTTGCATTTTCATTTAATTTTCCCTCGAATGGTACAGTTTTTAAAACTGGTTCGACCATTTTCAATACCCATTTGTATACATTTTTCAGACCATCAGGAGAAGATACGACCACTCCACCTATATATGCTTCCATGAGATCAGAAATTAACTTGGATTTCCTACCAGCGAAATCCTTAATATGCACAGAGAATCCAGCTGTCAATTTCTTATGCAATCCATAAGAGACAGCCCATTCCCATAATGTATCATTACAAACTAAGATTGAACGTATCTTCGTCAACTGGCCTTCATCTGCTAAGGGAAAGTAAATGTAAAGAATCCTACTGATAAGGAACTCCAAAACAGCGTCACCAAAAAACTCTAACCTCTCATTATGGCTTTCCATTGCTCCATTGGAATCAAAATAAGGGTTAGCATTTGGCACGGATTTGTGCGTAAACACTCTTGCTCGTACCTCAGGATCAGGGATATCGGGCAAATCAGGAGGCCATTTGCCGTCTGATTCTGAGTTAGCATCTCTTTCAACAGCAGAAAGATCAGTATCTTGAAACTTATCTACAACATTTCGTAACACTGCATCATCTAAAGAGGAAGAAGAAGAGGACGGTAACGAAGAAGAAGATGAAGATGAATTTCTATATGGTGCATCTTTAGAGATGACCTCAAGTAACTGATCAATCTTTGTATTACCCTCTTGGTACTTATCAGCAATTAAACGAGCAAGAGTAAAACGAGGACTACTGAAAAAGGTATTCAAAGTGGGGAACTTAGTCCGAAGCTCTTCAACATCCAAATCGTTGAAAAAGCCTCTCAACTGAATAATGGTATCAAGAGAATTCAGAAACTTGGCCACTGAGCTTTCTACCCGCTGTAAATTGGATACAAGTTCAGTTAGTGACCCCGAAGGTCCAAATATATCTGGATTGGAGACCTCCCCCGTCAAACTTGACGAAGAAGCTGACTCGAATAAAGATACATTTGGAGTTTCGGGCAAATCAAGTTTCTGTCGTTTGGTATCTCGCTCCATATGTGAATAATGAATAACATGCAATATATAATGTTATTCTAATATTTCAATAAATTAGCAAAATTGTCTGAACTAGAGCAAAATTTGAATGTATTTGTTATAATTATTCTAGCTAGGTAGCTATAGTTAATTAACGTTAACGTTCGAAGTGATAAAATATTAGGAGATTTTTGTTATACACCGTACGTATGCCTACACTTAAATTTACACAACACGTTCGATCGAGTGCACAACTCCAGATTCGGAGTACTCGAGTTCGTATATACTATTTTCAGGATAACTCATAGCATGCGCATATGTTATGTCCCGCCAGATTCTAACTATCTAGCTATAGCGATATATCTAGGCTGATATCGATATATCTCGAATCCACAATGCTCTGGATATTTGCATTATTATTTGTGCACAGCGTGGCGTGCCTGAGCATAAGAGGTAACCTGGACTCGTCAATTCTGCCATTAACAGCCGAAGAAGCGTCAGGAACAACCGTTATACTTCGATCATGGGAAACAGGTCAAGTTATCAAATCACCATTGAAGCATTACAAGGCCGAATTCCAGTTTGAAAACGTCACAGAAGGGAAGTATCTCCTGTCACTGATCTCCACAGGGTTACAACCGCCTTCTCACGGGTACCGCGTTGAAGTGGACTCCAATGGAGAAATTCAAGTTTACCAGCATTTGCCGGGCCAGGATATTAATGGTGACTATGGAGTTAAAGTAGATTATCCAGTGGCAATTGAGCCACTGGCAAGAGCCAAATATACGGTTGAAAGGGACAGTTTTAGTCTGTTTCAAATGCTCAAATCGCCTATGATGCTGATGAGTCTTGTCAGTTTGGCAATGGTTTTTGTTATACCCAAATTAACGGAGAATATTGATCCAGAGGAATTGAAAAAGCTACAAGAAGGCCAGCCATCTAATGACGCCTTGAAGAAGTTTAATGATTTTGATGCAGCTGAATACATTGCAAAGAAAACACGCAAAGATAAATAATTTATGTAATAATCAAACACACTCTATGACGAGCTTTCAGGAGATGATTCTATCGACTTCGCCAGATTGTCTATCCGCTTGCTGATTCCTTGCACTTTCTGGGTTAATAACTGCCAATGCGGTATCTGGAAATGTTACGGATATTCCACTTACGTTTTGTATTAATGTCTGCTTCTAATGAGACCAAAGCAGATGACTGTTGTTAGATCAAAACCATCCAAACCACACTCTCCCACTTACAATCCTTTTCAAGGCCTCTTCCATTTCACGGCCAATGTCCTGAGGCGAATTGTATTTCTGATTATTTGAACTTTGGGATTCGGACATCGTCAATAGCCTGGAACTGTCCCTATAATATAATGTTAAAGCTTTAAGCTATAGCTATCGAATGATCAGATAATCGATTATCGATAAAATTAGCGTACGCGTAAACGTATATTATACGTGCATGTACATGTACAAGCTTGTGGGCCAGATACCGATATATCATATTTTCTATAGTCTATAGATATTACATATGAAGGGTCTGCCGAATATTTATAATGGATGAAGAGATAAGTATAGAAGAGACTAACAAGATACGGGCTTCACTAGGGCTGAAGCCTATTCCAGTGGAATCTAAAGAACCAGAGACCAAGGAATCTCTATCGATAGAGGAAACGAACAAGCTTCGAGCGTCGTTAGGCTTGAAGCCAATTCCAACGGAATCCACGTCTACCCTTACCGAAGAAGAGCAAGCTCAAGAAAACTGGAATGCGTTAAACTCTCAACAACAAAGGAGGGTTGGCCAGAATAGGCTAAAAAATAGAATACAAGAAATCAAAGAACGGGCTGAAAGGCGGCAGGCCTTGAATGGCAAATCGTTACTTGACGACGAAACCAACCAAGACCAAGGCCTAAAGACATGGCTTGCTTCGTTAAAGCAGAAACAAAAAACTACATTAGCGAAGCAATATGAAGAGCAAGAAGAAGGAGATGATAATGGTGAAACAAAATATACTAGTAATGACTTGAAAGGGTTGAAAGTTGCTCACAAGTTATCTGAAATTGCAGAATTCAGTGATAATGCAGTGCTAACGCTAAAAGACACGGAGGTATTAGATGAAAATGAAGGCGACGAACTTGAGTTGAGAGATCTCGTGGAACAAAAGCAAACAGAGAAGAATCTTGCTAATAAGAAGGGGAGAGAACGATATGGGGGTAAAACGCGGTATGATGAAGACGAAGAAGAGTTTGGTGAAAAACCCGAAGATTTCTTTATTCTTAACGGACAAGAAGTCTTAGAAACAGCAAGTAAAGATGATCAGCCGAAAGAGCAGAAGAAAAAAATTGGTATAGAATTGGATTTTGATTCTGTTCCTGTTAAAGATTTATCTGCAAAGGCATCTGTAAAGTTTAAAAAATCTAAAAAGAAGGGGAAAGATGTGGACTTTAAGACCATGGGGAAAAGACGGCTATATGAAGATGATGAAGAAATCACAAGTGATCCTGTCAAGAAGGAGGAATTCGATGATGACGAAGATTTACAACGAGCACTTGGCGCTCACCGGCGTAAGCGACAACTGAAAACTAAACTTCTAACACCAGAGCAAATTGCTGCACAGATAAAAACCGAAGAGGGAGAAGAGGAACGAGATTCAGTGGAAGATAATAGTAGAGGTGTAGTTATCAGTGATACTTCTGACTTCCTAGCAATTATCAGGAACAACCAAGGTGTCAAAGAGGAGGATACAAATACAGGCAGCGTCAAGGAAGAGCCGCCGGAAGATATTGATGCCAAAATGGAGGACTCTGAATCGGCGAAACGTAACCTGGAGATAATTGCTCCCGAGGAATCGTCTCTAAATAGTGTCGCTGATACTCTTAAACTTCTTAGAAATAAAGGAGTACTGAAGAATAAAACCGAGGAGGACCTTGAAAGGGAACAGCTTCGACGTCGTCAACGTGAGTTCCTAAAAGAACGAGAACGGGAGAGACTGAAACGAGAATTAGAGTTACAAAAGCAAAAGGAACATGAAAGGGCAACAGGAGAATTGAAACATTTGTCTGCTAATGAAAAGACCAGATTGGCAGAAGAAGAGAATAAGAAACGGTTATTTGAAGAAGCAAGGTTAGCTCAACAGAGATTTGAAAATTATAAGCCCGAAATTAAGATAGAATACCGAGATGAAATGGGAAATGTTCTAGATCAAAAGGGTGCTTATAAGCACATGTCTCACCAGTTTCATGGTACCAAGTCAGGTAAACTGAAAACGGCGAAGAGAAAACAGAAACTCGAAGATGAACAAAAACGACAAGCGCAATCTTTGTTTGACGATGGAAGCTTTGGCAAGAATGCGAATAAACCTGGAACAAGAATTCAGTAATTTCTCTATCTGACTATAAACCATTTTTTTATCTAGATTCTAGCCAGCTGAATAATGCCATCTAGACTATGATCTAGTATACCTAGTCATGATGACCATTTATATGGTTTGCGTTGGTTTGTGACCTGCTCTGGTAGTTTAGAAAGGATGTAATTATTTATTCATGCCATAGCTTGTTGCCATGGTAACTCCACAAATCATTTACGATAACGCAAATATTCACAAAAATTTGCAAACGTTAACGTTTTCTTTCAGATCGATCAGATCATGATCAGATCAGATCATATTAATAGGTACGGTACGTGAATAGGCCTAGGGATGGCCAACGAATGGGTTTTTTGAACATTCGATTCGATTCGATGATTTCG
>JAJMEQ010000171.1:0-22305 GCA_030574255.1 Groenewaldozyma tartarivorans
ATAATCTCTTATATAATTAAGTAACCTTAGTATCCCACCGACTATAAATAACAGATTTATTATTATTATTATTATATGTATATGTGATTTATTATTAGTATTATGGAAAATTATCTGGCGATACCCCGCGTAATAATAATAATAATATTATTATTATGATACCCCGCGACCACCTTGAAAAGAAACTAATTGGAATGCATTGCTGTACATCAAGCGCAATACAAACAGCTGCGGACAACATCGTCTAAAGAAATGAATCAAGATTGGGGAACAGATTACGTTAGCGGTACCGTCGGAAAAGATTACCGCAGTATTACTGGCCCTTAAGCTTAGTAGTATTCCATAGAACACCTTAATCCCATGAAGATTATGTTCATGCAACCAAGTCACATTCTTAGTAATATTATGTAGCTAGGAACGGAAAAAGAAAAGATTGGAGCATATGCAGAAAACAACAGTTTTAGGCATTATTATTATCCATTGTTAAAAACAGTCGAACACATTTAATTGATTGTCCTCAATATGAGGATGAGAGGACCAAGGCTTTCAAAGGACTCGACATCAAGGCACTTCTTGATACCCTCAAAGGTATAATGGCGGTGGCCGAATTCCTGCAAGTTTTACCAAACTTTGGTCGGGATTCTTCGGGGCCAACTCATCCTAACGGTAGCTAGAAAGGTCCATGTTCTAACACAACTACGATAACAGTGTTGGAACTCCTGAATGAATTTAGCTAGCTAATTCTCCTACATACTTTTCGTGTCACAAATGCCCCGACACATTCCTGAACCATTGATCAAGTCAGTTTTACTTCAAAACTTTGCTGCATCCACTAACTCATATGCATCTACATCGAGCCAGTCTATCTTTAATTCCCTTAAACGTTTCCATATTTCATTACGTTTGCAGACCGGCCATGAGGGAATATCCCAAAGTCTTATAGATACGCCCTCTCTGTGAACGGAGTCAATAGTCATGCTTGCTATAGTATCAACTCTTTCTAATTTACCGGATTCTATGCGCGCATGATCACTCCATGAGCCGGAAATGCTTGCAAAAAGGGCAGGAATCCTTTTGTAACTATATCTGCCACTGTAAAAAACACCGGGATCCTTCATCCACCCATCCATGAAATAATCTCGATATCTTTTTGCTTCTATCGCATCAGTTGCAACATTACCGGTGATAAGGACCGTGAAAACTGATCTAACTACACCAAAAGTTAGTAGAGACTCATCGTCAATCGTCCAAGGGGTAGGAAATCTTTCACGACTTGGTGTCCGCAATTTTTGCTCTGATTCCTTAGAGGCGTCGTATGTCGTTAAGAGATTTCGCCTTCTTAAAGGTTCCAAATCACGAATAATAGCCTCTAATGTTGCTTCGGGATCTGTCTTAACATCAATTGACAAAACAACAGACAAATTTGTATTTTGCCTGTAGATACCTCGGAACTTATCATCACTGGTAGGTCCTTTAGCACCTACCGAAAACTGGTCAACAAGTGTTAAGAATCTTTTCACATATAAAGATTGAAAGCTGGGGCTATTAGCGCCGGCACCATCATGAGAAACGATCAACTCGCCATTGTCAGATAGCATCACATTTGCTTCAATTGCCAATGCACCAACATTGACAGCATCAAAGACAGGATTCAGTCTCAAATAGTCATTATGGCTGTAAATTGGTTTCTATAAAGATTAGCATCTACTTTTATGCCTCTTCTCGTCCTTCCCTATTCACTTACCGGATCAACATCCTGATTTCGTTTCAGTTTAACAATTCCATCGGGTGCCTTCATGGTTGCTTAAAAGATGTCTAAGTAAATCTGTTTTTTATAAATAAGTTCAGCGTCAAGTCCGCTGGACCACTAATTATAGCTTGATTTATAAATAGTCCATATGCATGTTTCACTTCATGGAACTTGTGGTGTGACAATAGGGTTTCCTCTTATAAATTTGCCGAAACTTTATAAAGTCTTTATGACAGTTATAACATAGATTCTGAGTGGAGTCTAACACATATGCATGGCAAGAAATTTATTTGCTGCTTGTTTTACAGAAACCAGGACGGATTCTGCGTTCGAGATACCAGAAACTCTGTTGTCCAAGCACTTCCTGGGTTGTCTCCTGGAATGAAATTCTGGCCGACCGTCTTCAAAATCTCTCGTAGTAGCAGATTCTGCGGATTTTCCGTTTTATCATGGGAAGGTCCAGCCTGCACGAATGTAAGTTCTGGTTCTTAGGCTTCCAGAAGATATTATGTAAGTCACGCTCCCAATAGTCACTCTTGACGGTAATAAGGTTACCTGCCACCCATTGAGCGCCAGTATTGTCTGTAAATCATCCAGCAGTACCCATGGCAAAAAGCCTGGGATAATACCAGCAAATCCGGCGAGATAGAGTACCCTACGCCCGAAGTATTTGATGATGATAATCTATTCGCTGTAAGCTTATTGCCAGTGCGTCTATCCATGCGAGAATGGTACCAGCGACTTCTGCACTATACTGGTCTATACAAGAAATCAGCGGATAAGCTTGCCTAATCAAAGAAGAAAGCTTCATTAAGTGGGCTTTGTGCGATACTTTGGATGAGCCATGTTATGGAGGCAATCTCGGTTCTTCGATAGTCATTACCTTTGAAACATGCCAAAAAACCGGCCCCACTGGTAGTATCAGTTTCCAGTTCATCTGTTCTAACCATCATATCATTATTTGTTCAACTCAGCTGCAAAAATAATAACTCGAATTAACGGATTTGGCCATGTCCATTTTGTTACAAAGGCAATCCTATAACCCCATTCATTCGTTCTTTTCATGGAATTCAAGCAGCGATAAGACCGCCAATATGCCAGGCACATGTTTACCGAGAATGACAAGTATCCACGCAAAACTATAGGGCATACTTCATAGATAATAATCAAAGTCTAGAAAATACCCCATGAGATCCCCATAATGATAGTACATGCTTGAAGCGTCTCGACGTTCTGAACATGTACTGGCATAAATATCAACGTTATGGCCTCTAATAATATTTGACCGTTTGTACAGCGGTCTATTTCTAGTATAGTAGACCAAAATGGCTAAATGGTGAGCTTTAATTTAGCAAAAATGTATGTTCCGAGCAAGATATTTTCAACCAATTTGCGACAACCCGGCGGTGTGGTCTGGGCATTTGGCCTAAGGATGTTTTCAAAACGTTTAATGAACATATTTCAAAATTTTAAAATAAAAACGTTAATCATTAAATCCACTACATAGTTTCCTAGCAATTACTAGTCCAAAACCAATAACTACATAATGCACGGTATAACCGTATATCTCACCGGATGTCTGTAATTGAACATTTCAAAGTGTTCAAATGCCCAAGATCACTTTGCCGCGGCAGTGGCTGCTTGTGCTTTTTTCCTTTCCTCGGCTAAAACGTTTGTTAGCTGTTTTTTCTGTTGTTCAGTACGAAATATACATACCTAACTTTTGCTTTTGGCGAACAATTTCGGAATGCTGTTCCATACGTTTTCTGGGGTCCCCAGTTTCCTTCTTCTTAGCAGCTTGCTGCTTTTTTAAGTTCTTTTCACGTGCCTTTTCCCGCTGGTTACCTCGGCTCATTTTCAAAAAATGTTTGTCGGTTTTAAAAAAATGCAAATGCAACTGGTTGGAATATAATGGAAATTTTGGGAAACAAACAGTGTACTACAGCGAATCATGATCACGGTGCGCGGTGCCGGGGTCATCATCGATTTATATAACTTTGAAGCCGATCATTGGAATTTCCTTTTTGATAACACCGCGTTACATGTACCGATATTGATACTCACCAACTTTGGAATATCCAACCGAGTGTTTGTAATCTCGGTATAATTGAATATCACCGCGAAAATGGCTGATGACGCTGATCGCGAGGAAAAGCTAGCCGCTGCTAAGAAAAAGGTATGCTAATTGCTATATATGACATGTGTAAAGGAGGAACTGACCTAATATTGTATAGTACGAGGAACTGAAAAAGAAGAAGGGCGGCAAAAAGAAGAATAAGAATAAGAATAAGGAGGCCAAGGAACCTGAAGTTAAGGAATTGAATGCTGATGACAAGTCCGAAGAGCTACAGGATCAAGATCAAAAGGACCAAGATCAGAAGGACCAAGAGCTGAAGGACCAAGATCAGAAGGATCAAGAGCTGAAGGACCAAGAGCTGAAGGACCAAGATCAAAAGGACCAAGATCAAAAGAACGAAGAGCAAAAGGATAAAGGTCAAAAGGGCCAAGATCAAAAGGACCAAGATCAGAAGGATCTGGAAGTAAATAAAGACTATACGGATAAACTGGATTTGGTTGATAATGGTACAGCGGCAGACGGTGCTGATTTCTTTGACGAACTGAGCAAAAAAGTAAATACAGAAGTACCGACGACAGAAGGAGAACCAGATACTGAAGCATCAGAGTCAATTGATTTTATTGGTACTGGATCCGGATCTGCTAATCCGGACTTTATTAGTGCCCAGGATGTTTCTACAGGGACAACGGATAGCGGTGCGTCAGAAGTACTAGTTGAATCTTCAACAAAGGAAAAGGAGGAAAAGGAGCCCGAACCCAGCTCTGATATTGGGGATAATGCGGCGAGTACGGGCGAATCTGTGGGTCAGATAGAGCAGGAGTCAACTTCTAAACCCGATACTGAACAAGACGTGAAGTCTACATCGGATTCCACTATTGAACCAGTTTCCGAAACCAAATCACATACAGCCAATGATGAAACTGAAACGGTGTCTAGTCCTGAGAATGCCAATAATGACACTGCTACCGGTTCGAAACAGGAAACTGTACCGGAGACTAAAGTAGAGTCCAAAGTTAATACAGAATCGCAATCTGGTGACTCGACATCAGAGCATCCAACGCCCCGCGAAAAGGAATTACTATCTAAGATTTCTTCTCTCGAGCAAGAAGTTGAAAAGCTTACCCTTGAAAACGTCGCATTACGAACACGACTGTCCAGTTTGGAAGCCCATGATGACAATGAAGACAATGACGATTTCATGCAAGTGCCTATAACCTCACCTAGTGGTCGAAAATGGGCCAATACTACTACTACTTCTTCTCATTCTCGAAGGAAGTCATCATTTGTTGAAGCTGACCTGTACGGAGAAGCTGGCCGTATTAGTGACATACGGAAACAAATGGAACAGTGGAAGGGATTCCAAGTAGATATACGGTCGTGGAGAAGCCTAGGAACCGGTGTCCTAGTAGATTTGTGACTTCTATAGCATTATTTATATATACAAGAGTGTTGAACTGTTTCTTAGTTTTTTCTTTTTCTTTAGTTTTTGTTTTTTTTGAATTTTTTCGGTCATTCCTCTATTCACGCTCCCTTTTTAACTTGCTCGTATGAGTATTTCCCCACCGAGATGTCTCTTGGCAGCCTCTTTTATCTCAACCAAAGACCCGTTCTTCAACCGTATGAACATAACTTCGCCTAGCTGCAACGGCTGTACTAATCTAAATCGTTTCCCTGAAACCAATGCTTGGATTTCCTGAGGTGTAGCATAAACCCTTCGTGAGGGTTTACTGACCAAATGAATCCGTCGTAACACCGACTGGAAGTTGTGGTACTTCAGCCCAATCCAAAGCCTTCTCGTTGCCACGTTATCAAAAGTCGTTGGAACGTATTCAGTGTCTGGGCCCTTCAAATCACCTCTCTGAATAGACGAAAGAAATCCTTCTCGGTAAAGACCTAATGCTACTTGTAAATGTAATTTCGACATCGGGACAGATGTCAGAGACATCCTCATTCGTCCCACGTTCTGCAGATGTGAGCACATGTGTGCTAGGTTGACCAACGACATGGTGACCCTTCTTTCTTGACTCCAGTCCGAGTTTTTGGTTATGAAGCTGTAAGTGAGGATATCGATCTGGATATATGCCAATATATTGATATTCAAGGTGAAATTCTCGATCCGCGATTAAAGTTTTCGCTCATCGATATCATCTCGAGCACGAGTTCTAGAGCTCGAGATCTCAAACGTTTATAATTAGAGATTTTAAGGGTCTTTGAGATTATGCTCATGAGCTTGAGCTTTGACACTTGAATCATATTTGTTGACAATGAAGACATTTAGAAGTGCTCGACCATTGGTCCGTCCAAGACTGCCATTGGCTAGATCTACTGGCCTGGTTACCAGGGGCTACGCATCCAAGGTTCCTCCAACCCCTAAATTTCGATATTTGGCGTTGATAGCCTTGCTTGGTGCTGGTGGATTTGCATTCTCGGCAAGATATCTCGTTAATAAACCACCTCCAAAAACAGAATTGTCGCCTGAGGAATACGAAAAAATCAAAGCAAAGGGTAGAAAAGTTACTGCGTTTAAACCCGATGAAGTTTCAGTGGTTTTCGTGTTAGGTGGTCCAGGATCTGGCAAGGGAACTCAGTGTGAGAATCTTGTCAAGGATTTCCAATTCAAACATTTAGCTGCTGGTGATTTATTACGTGAAGAGCAAAAGAGACCTGGTTCGAATTATGGTGAATTGATTGGTAACTATATTAAAGAGGGTAAAATTGTTCCTCAAGAGATTACAATCGCATTACTTCGTGAAGCTATGCAACGCAGCATCAAAGAAGAAAACGTTAACAAATTCTTGATAGATGGGTTCCCCAGGAAAATGGACCAGGCAATTAAGTTTGAGGAAGACGTGGCTGTAAGTAAATTGGTCTTGTTCTTCGAATGTCCCGAGGAGGTGATGTTGCAACGACTATTGAAACGTGGGGAAACTAGTGGTCGTGCTGATGATAACATTGAATCTATCAGAAAGAGATTCAAAGTATTCCAGGATACTAGTATGCCCGTTGTTAATTATTTCAGAACAGTTGGAAAGGTCTGTACCGTCTCGTGTAACCATCCAAAGGATAAGGTATATGAAGAAGTTAAAGCAGATTTGAAAGACCGTGGTATTATATAACGAGAAGCCCAGGCCTAGTGAAACATGACAATACTTGGAAGTAGCAATTCATGAATATGCAAATATATTATAGTCATTTGTAATAAATAATAAATAGCCAAAGAAAAAGATTTAATTAGCTTGCATGCTGTGCAGTCTTATGACGTTCTTTAAATTTCAGTTTTTTAATCTTTTTCTTTTCTTTAATGGCCTCTTCCTTTTCTTTCATTTGAGCTATTCTTTTTTTGATATCAAAGTCTCCATCGTTCTTCTTATTATCATCTAACTTCTTTTTCAGATACTCTAGTCGTTTTCGCACATCCTCCAGGGTAGCTCTTTTAACCTCATCTTTAAACCCAGAAGCATACAAGTGCTGTTTTGAATTCAAATGGTCAACATATTGAATACTATCTTTATACGTTAAATCGCATATGTTGCAATAGAATCCTGCACTTTTCCCTCTTTTGCCCTGGTACCCTGGCCTACCTTCATTCAATATGACATTGTTCAGCCCTTCATATAGATCTACTCGTTTCGTTCGATACTTGATTTCCTCGGCATCTTCCTGGATAACTTGCTTACCACCTCGCTCCCATCTGGCTTCGTTCTCTTCTTTGCGTTTCTGAGCCTTCTGTGCGTACTCCTCGAGGTCCCATGTTTTCCTCGACATTGTCTGTAGTAGTTCGAAATATAGCTAGTTAAGCGCATACATACAATATCTTCATGAACCACGAAGCACGTATATATATATGTAAATATGGCGCGGTCAATATTTGCACGTTAACGTAACTTCGTTATAATTATATGACGATCTAGCTAAATAGCTATAGGTCCGGAGCTAGGTCTGATCACGGAATATATCCGATCTTCAAATTCAACAATGACTGATTATCGAGGAGTAAGTGATATATTTGGAGGTCCTGAATGATGAATACTAATAGAAGGCCACGGTGGAGGACTTGGATCTACTTCCAGCATTGACAGTTCTTCCGACCACTTTACTCTCGCAAGCATTAGAATTGTCCTATGAAAGATCATTTTCATATTTGCCAGTAGTCTCCAAATCTAAAAAGTTACTAGGATATTTAACAGCCGAACAATTACAAAAGACTGGTGGAGCAGATATTAAGGAAAATGAGCCTGTAAAGGGGCACTATATAAAATTTGATCCAAAAGCTACGTTTAAAATAATCACACCAGAAACTCCATTAGAGACCCTTGAAGAGTTTTTCAAAGATCAAGATTTCGCCGTCGTTACTGATGATAGTGGGAAACTTGTTTATGGAGTTGCGACTATTGAAGATTTGGAGAAATTCAAAAGTCATAGACCAGTTGTATAATATATTAATATAAATTGACATGAGCGCATGAAATGTTCATATAAAATAAGGCTTGTTACTTACCGTCGAGAGAGATATCCTTGGTTCGAGCGGCCGCTAAGACAACCTCTTGAAATCTTTGAGTTGCTGATCCCCTATGATTTAATGATTGGGTTTCTTCTTCATCAGAATCAATTTCATCCTCAAGAGCCTGTAATCGCTTCAATCTATTCGATAAGCGTATAGCAGCATAAGCCAATTTGAACTTCTGTCTTGCACTGAATCCCTCTTTGATAGCTGGAAGCAAGTCTGTGATATCATTAGGTTGACCAGCTAGCCATGGGTGTTTTTGTAATTGATGCGCAGTCCATCGTTTACTTGGTTGAACTTGTATAGCACATTTAATAAAATCCTTTGCTAAAGCAGAAACGTTTTTCCAATATCTAGTATGGAAAACTACTTCATATCCTGCAGAAACTTCTTCCAGAAAGTCATTGACTGACTCAGCCCTAAATGGAGAGTATCCTGATAAAATAGTATATGCTACTACTCCAAAGGACCATATATCACATGGCATCCCATGACCCTGGCCGCTTAACACTTCTGGAGCTGCATACCCCAGTGATCCAGCAGCAGAGGTTATAATTTCATCCTTAGATGATAGCGACTTGGCAATTCCGAAATCTGCCAGAACTAGAGGACTTTCAGGATCTTTGGTAACATACAATAGATTTTCAGGTTTGATATCTCTGTGTACGATGTTTTTATCATGTAAATACGCAATAGCATCAATGATGTCTTTGATTGTACGAGCAGCATCGGCCTCGGTAAACCGTCCTTGGTCACATATTCTATCGAATAATTCTCCTCCATTGGCTAATTGAGTAACGATATAATATTTGTCTCTGGACTCAAACCAATCTTTGAATTCCACAATGTGAGGATGGTGCAGCTTCTGCAGCATTGTCAATTCCTCCATGACCATGTTCTCCCGGCCCTTCAAGGCCTTCTTCAGGATTATCTTCACGGCCACTTGTTCTTTAGTGGATTTGACAGTAGCGCGTTTAACTACCCCGAAAGTGCCGGCGCCCAACACATCTTCAAAGGAGTACTTCGACCTCCGACCATGCGTCTCGGGCTGGCCGGTCACTTTATCTATGATAGATTTGAAACTCATAGCGCGACTCTGGTGGATCCCGGTCGAGTCCATGCTGAGTGGGAGCGTGGACTGTGCTTATAATTGGTGAAATCAGGGGGCGCAGCTCAGCAGATGTAAAAGTATAGCCAGGCTAATAACGCGATCAATGAGATCTGAGATTCTCCTGTTTTGAGTGCACTTTCAAAGCGCCAGACGACGCTCAATTTTATGGAAACCGGCTTCTCGCTGGTGGACTTTGTTTGCAAAGTGCTACAGTATATCAATTGTACGAACGGATCAGTAACGGCATGCCAATTCTTCCTCAGAATTCATAACTTTTCCTTCAAAAAAAAAAATAAAAATTGTTCCCAGTTGAAAGTTAAAGTTAGAGATCTCAGCAAGTTACTATGGCAACAGTAGTTTTTTTACTTTGTTGGGAAACGATCGCCCTTGAAAGCGCCTTGTTCGAACCTTTTTCTCAGAGAAAATAGTATAAATACTGGACCTAATTCCTTTGCCTTTCAATTCACTTGCTCTTTAGGTTTTTTTTTTTCTCAATTGCAACGAATTATATCAAAGATGAGCGACAGTAACAAGAACGAATTCTCAAGCACTGTTCTGCCAAAGGAGGACCCCAAAGAACAGCACAAGGCTGCTAATCTCGGGGGCCTTGGAGGTCCAGGCATTCAAATCCCCAAGAATGTCAATGAAATCAAGGAATTCGCAGAAAAGCACAATGTTGATGCGAAGCAATTGAATGAGCAAATCAACAAAGCAGAGGAAGCAATCAAAGGGAAGTTCTCTTCTGGCTCCTCAAAGGATTGATTGAACACAAAGCAATTTTTTTTTCTTTCAAGTGGCAAATATGCGAAACAAACAAACAAACAAACAAACAAACAATTGTAAGTTCCATGCGAAATGTTACTATGATGAAATGTCTTTCAAATTATCCTTTATCTACATTATCTGGAGATCCACGATGGAGAGAATTGAAACAAATTTCTGAGTAACTCATTGATGTTAAAACATTGCTAACATCTAGATTTATAAACCTCAATTATTTAACTTTTTATTATTCATAAACATTACATAGTATAACTATTCTCTATTCTGGAAGTTCTGGTTGAAAGTTCAGGAGATTCATCCATGGCCTGGTTCAATGGTTTCTCATATATGGCTCATTCTGCTGTGACTCTATGAGCTAAGACATCGTTTTGATATCTCTTCACGACTATACTATATGTCCATGCATGCCGTTCTAAGTAAATTATTGCCGTATTATTAGATGGAAGTTGATTTGAATTCCTGCGTAGTTCTACAAATCATACTAATGGTGCTATAGGTCCGACAGCAATTGGACTTTGCTGATAGTTCAGCTCGTTCTATGTCTGGGCCTCCTGCTGTAGGTCATCAGGCGGGGACCTCCATACTTTCTTGCCTCTGGAATATCTCAATGTCTCAGACTGTAGCTTGGAGCTCTCTGAATGCTGCTTCCTGTAGTTTCCTGAGTGAATGCTCGCAAATCTGGGGTAAAATGTTCGTAAGTGTCTGCACGTGACAATTATAGTTACCCTGAAGTCATGCTTATTTATATTTTGAGAATAACAACGTTATAACCGTTCATGCATCAAAGTTAGGATCTTGCCAGCACTTGAGCTTCATACAGGAACCAGCCTCGAACTGAACAGGTCAAAATCCACATTACAAAAATGGGGTTCGCAGACGAGTTGCGAACACGCAATTTCTCTATTTATGGTCAATGGTAAGCCTAATTTTTGACACATGCATTGTAGTATAGAGACTAACGACTTTGAAGGATTGGAATTATTTGCATATTCCTATCAATAGCTCTTGGAGTTGCTAATATCTTTCATGCCAATTTGGTTATAATTTTTTCTATTATTTGTATTGTTCAGGGATTCGTATTGGTGTTTGTTGAAATCCCCTTCTTATTAAGAATATGTCCCATTACTGATAGGTTTGCCAGTGCTATCAAGATATTTAACCAAAACCTACCGCGGTCAGGGTTTTATTTCCTGATGGCGTTAATCCAATATTGTTCGTGCGCATTGATGGTCACTTCGCTATTGGCAGTGGCTATATTTATGACTTTAGCTGGATTGTGCTACCTTTTAGCTGCTTTGAAACGTCAAGAATTTACTGAAAGCTCTACCTTGGGTGGAGCAGGAATCGCAAGACAGATTTTTTAAATGATTAACGCTTTATATACTTTTATTTATGAGCATTGGCTAGCTCATTGACTGACAATTGCTCGAGGACATTGAAGCATTGTCGTAAAATTAACCATATAAAATATACTTAATGGTATTACCAGGTACTAGTTAGTACAACTGTCTATTACATTACAATCCATTGTTTCTATAGATGGTAATACTACTTATCAGACAAGAATTGTCCATTCGAATGTAAAAGACTAAGTAAAATGTCATCCTTGCCAATATTTCATATATTTGGATTTAAATATTCATGATATCTTTCATCGCTATGGTGACTTAATTTTATCGATAATCGTATAAAATCTTAAACCTCAGGTGGATCGTGTTTTGAATCAAACCTTCTAGAAACATTTCAACGACAAAATGCAAGCACCAGTGGTTGTTATGAGTAAGTATTCTTTTGTGGGTCTGTTGACGTGAGTATGCTAACGGGTAGACACTGGCACCGAGCGCCAAATAGGACGCAAAGCTCAAGTATCCAACATCACTGCAGCAAAAGCGTAAGTAGATATTTGTGACATGATATTACTAAAGAAAAAAAAAAAAAGTGAATAAGTTGACTAATCCAATCCAGAGTGGCGGATATCGTCCGAACATGTTTAGGACCCAAGGCAATGCTTAAGATGTTGCTTGATCCCATGGGAGGTATTGTTTTGACTAACGATGGCCATGCTATTTTACGAGAAATTGATGTCACTCATCCTGCTGCCAAATCAATGATTGAACTTAGTAGAACTCAAGATGAAGAGGTAGGTGATGGCACTACAACTGTGATCATTCTTGCAGGTGAAATATTAGCCCAGACTTACCCTAATATTGAACGTAATATCCATCCGGTTGTTATTATATCAGCATTAAATGAAGCCTTAAAGGATGCTTTGGAAATTATTAATGAGATTTCTCGTCCAATTGATACAACCAATGATGCAGCAATGAAAAAACTTATTGCTGCCTCAATAGGTACAAAATATGTTGCCAGATGGTCAGAACTTATGTGTGGATTAGCTCTTACTGCTGTTCGTACCGTTTTAAAGACGGACCCCTTAACTGGTAAAAAGGAAATTGATCTTAAACGATATGTTCGTGTTGAAAAGGTTCCCGGTGGCGAGATTGAAGATTCGAAAGTGTTGGATGGAGTAATGTTAAACAAGGATATCACTCATCCTAAAATGAGAAGGCGAATTGAAAATCCTAGAGTATTATTATTGGATTGTCCATTGGAATATAAGAAAGGTGAATCACAAACTAATATTGAAATTACAAAGGAAGAGGAATGGAATAGAATATTACAAATTGAGGAAGAACAGGTCAAACTGATGTGCGATCAAATTAATAAATTCAATCCTGATTTGGTTATCACTGAAAAGGGTGTATCAGATTTGGCTCAACATTATCTATTGAAAAATAACGTATCAGTTCTTCGAAGAGTCAAGAAGACTGATAATAACAGAATTGCAAGAGCTACTGGTGCAACAATTGTAAATAGGGTGGAAGATATTAAAGACAGTGATATTGGTACTAAATGTGGGTTATTTAATATTGAACTTATTGGTGATGAATATTTTACATTTCTTACTCAGTGTGAAGATCCTGGTGCTTGTACTATTTTATTAAGAGGACCTTCAAAGGATATATTGGCTGAGATTGATAGAAACTTACAAGATGCAATGTTTGTTACTAGAAATGTTTTCTTTGAACCAAAATTATCTCCTGGTGGAGGTGCTACTGAAATGGCTGTAAGTGTCAAGTTAGCTGAACGCGCTAAACAAGTTGAAGGGGTAAGACAATGGCCCTACAAAGCAGTTGCTGACGCATTGGAAGTTATCCCAAGAACTTTGATTCAAAATTGTGGTGCTAATCCTATACGTATATTGACTTCATTGCGTGCTAAACATGCTGAAGGTCTACATACTTTTGGTATTGATGGAGATAATGGGAAAATCGTAGACATGAAGGAATACGGAATATGGGAACCGGAGGCTGTTAAACTACAATCAGTGAAAACTGCTATTGAAAGTGCATGTTTACTTCTTAGAGTAGATGATATTGTTAGTGGTGTTCGTAAACAGTCGTAAAATAAATAATAATATATAATTAATGGTATATTTGATACCGTTATCTTACCATAATATTGGCTCTTTCACTTTCCATTAAAAAGGATCGACCCTCATTTAATTGGCATAGGTACCTTTACCTATCATTGTCCTTGGCCCTGTCTAATCAGTCATGGTGTCTATAAATAAAACAATTACTGGCAGATACGCATAAAGATTTATAAGCCAATGAGCCTAACTCTTTGCCTCCGGGATATGCTCGGCACCAAGAAATTGTTGACTTAAATCAATAAGATCATTTAATTGAGCCTCACTGTATCGTTGTTCGCATTCCTCGACCAAATTGAATAAGACCGGCAAGGATGCAGGTGCCGAATTGATCAATTGCAGCCTTTCTGCCTTTTCCAGCTCGTAATCCTTCGTCGCCTTCATGAACTCGGTTATACCTTCTTCAGTTTGAGGAGGGCCATGTTCATTACCAGCCGGTCGTTCTTTAAGATAGTTTTGCACTTCCAACATGATAGTTTCAAAGTTTTCACATGGTTTATGTGATTTATCAGCTCTCAGCCTTGTCTTGACGCTATTTATATGGTGCAGGACTTCATAGTTCGTTAATAATTTATCTCTTTCTGCTAGTATTTTCATTATATCTTGCAATTCTAGTTACCCTGTAGTGTATTTACTGTGATATTTTGAAAAAGTTGGATCGAGATTTTTTGGAGGTTGAAGAAATTAGGGCTTAACCCTGATGAAGCCCTAATTTTTTTTTTTTTTGTTTTGTTTTATGTAGGAAAAATTTCACTCCTCCAAAAAATCTCAATATCGATCGATTAAAACTGGCGACTCAATTTTTCATCCTTCAATTCTCTATTCATAACTAAAACCATACAAATTCACCATGTCTTTGGTCGTCACTGAGAAGGGAAATTTCCAACACATTCTTCGTTTGTTGTCTACAAACGTCGATGGTAAAATCAAAGTCATGTACGCCTTGACCACCATCCGAGGTGTTGGTCGACGATATGCCAATTTGGTTTGCAAGAAGGCTGATGTTGACTTGAGTAAGCGAGCTGGTGAACTCACCGTTGAAGAACTCGAACGTATTGTTACTATTATCCAGGACCCCAGCAAATATAAGATCCCCTCATGGTTCTTGAACAGACAGAAGGATATTGTTGATGGTAAGGATTCCCATTTGCTTGTTAACCAGTTGGAATCTAAATTACGTGATGATTTGGAACGTCTAAAGAGAATGAGAGCCCACAGAGGTCTTCGACACTACTGGGGATTGAAGGTCAGAGGTCAGCATACCAAGACTACCAGTAGAAGAGGTAAGACTGTTGGTGTTGTCCGAAAGAAGTAAACTGTTTGGTGAAGACTTCAATTTGACACTATACAATCAAGGAAAAAAAAACTACACCAAACCCAACATCCAAGGTAATCCACGGCATTATGATGTAAGAAATACAAAATGGCAGCAGTTTAGGCATTCTGTATATGATGTTGCAAAATTGCATGTTAATGTTATTAAAATATATTATTCAACTTAATCTGATTTTCTTTTAATCTTCGTAGTCTTTTATTTAATTGTTTCCAGAGTAAAAATAGTCTTATTTATCTCAAGAATGAGCTATGACGAGGTAAGAGAGAAGCTAGCTAAGAGGAAAGAAGCTATACAACAGTCGTCTGAAAGTACGGGCAAAAGTTTGTATGAGATTTTGGAAGAAAATAAAGGTATGTATGATTGGATCAGTTTGGAACAAAGTGATCCTAATTAGTAGCTAAGAAAGAGGCAGAATATCAGAAACAATACGCTGAACAGAATGCTTTGCATAGATTAGACGAAGACGAGATTGAGTATTTGAAAGAGCTGGAAGCCAAGCAGCGTGAAAGTGAACTGCAAAGAAAAAAAGAACTGGAAGATGATTTGAATAGATTCAGGAACAAAAAAAAGAATGCTAGTCCTGAAAGTTCAAGTGAACCCAAAAAGGAGTCTTCTGTTGATTGGAGCAAGCTCAAGAAAAAGAAGAAGAAGAACTTACTTGCTGTGAAGCCTAAGCCGAAGCCAGTTTAGAGAACTTAAGCGACATGGGATACACTAAAGTGTGGTTAAGCTGACTGCTATTCATACAATTTCATAACTCTTTATGTTTGTAAAAGCCTTGGGCTTTCTGGGAAATTCTCATGGTTATTCAAAGGTATGTTTGGGGTAATTATATTAGGATTTGTGTTAAGAGCCTATACAAGTGGCCATGAGTCCACTCATGGCTCTTAGGTCGCTGACATCTTGGTCTCAAGTTAGTGGCCTGGATATAAAAGGAAACAAATCTAACAAGTGCTAATTTCAAAGGTAGCCCCTGTGGTGAAATTTTTTGAACTAATTTCGGCTGATTGCCAAATTACTATATCATACATCTATGAATTACCTAGTTTCCTGGGTAAGAGATCTTTGGGTAAGGATAATCCGGACCAATTTGTTGCAAACTTTCCTTTGCAAGCCATTGGCCCATATCAACGGCAGTATCTAAATCTTTACCCTGAGCGATACCTGCCAAGAACCCACCAGCGAAGGCATCACCAGCACCATTTGAGTCAACGATACTTTCAGCGGGGATAGCATGTACATTGTAAGTCTTTGTAGTTGTAGTACCAGCATTGACATCGCCAATAACTACAATAGTAGGTTCCAATCCTTGAGTAATGATAACTGTACGGTTTCTCTTGGTATTAGCCTTAGGCAGCAAAGCGATTGCCTTAGCAATTTCCTCAATATTAGTGGTCTTCAAATCATGAGATTCGGCATAAGCCAATGCCTCACTTTCATTACCAATAAGGTAGTCCCAATAAGGCGAGCTAGCATCCATTGGCTCTTTAAAGAATTGAGCCAAAAATGGGGCAGACAAGTTAATAAGGAAAGGTTTGTCATTTTCGGCAGCATGCTTGCCCAAGGCATTGATAGCAGGAGGACAAACAGTCAAATGAAACCCACCAACATAATAAAACTTGGCCTTTTCAACGATTTCCCAGTTTTCAGGAGAAGTCAAATGCTCGAGTTTGAAATGGTTGGCGGCAGATAAATCAGTAACTAGCGACCGGTTCTTGCCAGTAATTAAAGCAGCACATTTGCCAGTAGGAATATCCTTATGGACAAGGTATCTAGTGGTAACACCTGCCTTAGCATTAGCAGTTTGTAACAATTTCAAGTACTCATCATCACCGACTGAGCCAAAGTAAATGACTGAACCCTCGGGAAGAAGGTACTGAGCACCTCTGGCGGAGTTCTGAGCAGCGCCTCCAGCCAATGAGTGCAAGTTGGGGTTTTCAAGGATCTCTTTAAAGATTGGTAAATGCTTTTCTTCAGCGAGAATAGCATCATTATCCTTCAGATCGTACTTGGCGAGATAACTCGCGTCCACGTCGACCTGCAAATCTAGCAGTGGGTTTCCCAGCACAACAATAGACATTATATCTTTAGAAAACGAGTCGTTTGTTTAGAAAACTGGAAAAATTTCAACAGTTTTGAATTCAAAGAAAAAAAAATTATAGCCTTCGATGCGTTTTTATTTACAATTTTGAAATTTCATCGCACCATAGGTGGAAAAAACGTGCATGTGAAATCATCATGATCATTTAAAAAAATCTAATCTATTTTAACGTGGGGACCAATCTAATCATAAATACCTATCTTCATCGATTTTATATTCCCCAACAACGCGTTGCAACGTTTTGTCTAACGGTAAACGTCTCCTTTGAGAGGAACGAAACAGCAGAACCCCTGGATCAGTAGGACGAAGCAGTTAAGGTCAGAGCTAGCAGAAACAATAGGCAACTTGTCCGTTCATTTACAGAAAACATGGTGTTGGAAGATCCATTAGCTCCGTATCAAATTCCGGCTCTTACTAAATGGGTTGACCAATGGGCCAATCCCCTTGGCTTCACGATATTAGGAGCCCATATCCATGAGATTCTTTTTGCAATCATTCTATATCAGTCACAGTATCTTTTATCCGGATTAATTTTCAAACGGTTCCAATTCTATCAGAAGTTATCAAAAAGAACTCAAATCAATTTTGATATCCATGTCGTTTCGTTTATACAGAGTATAACGATTTTGATCATTCTGTATCCTTCGCTATGGGACCCTGAGTTGAAATTGAACTCTGTTGGCGGATATAAGCCATACGCAGGCTTTTTGTGTGCAATGGCAACTGGTTATTTTGCATGGGATAGTTATATATGTCTAAGGTATTCGGCATTATTCGGCCCGGTTTTTGCTATCCATGGAGTAGCAGCATTTTTTGTTTATTCCCAATCATTCCGACCATACGCTTTGTACTATGGCCCGGTTTTCTTGGTATTTGAATTATCTACTCCATTTTTGAACGTACATTGGCTTGCTAGTCATGTACCTAATTCTGTTCCTGAAAAGGTACAAATTGTCAATGGATTATTTTTAATAACCACATTTTTTTTCGCAAGAATTGTATGGGGATTCTCATATGCGGCTATTTTCTATACCGACATTTTATCCAAGGAAAATAGAACTAGATTCCCATTATGGGTTCCTTTAAGTTTCATTTTGTCTAATATTGCTTTGAATACTCTAAATGTAACCTGGTTTTCAAAGATGATCTACATTGTAAAGAAGAGATTGATCCATAAGGAAAAAGTCAAGGCCTACTAATAGAATGATACTAGAATGACATATTATTATGTATAGGTTCTATGTACAAATCCAGGCTTACAAAGTGGACTTGTATTTGGCGTAATCAGGTCTTTGAAGAGATTTCAATGCTACTTGAATGTCTTTATTGATATCATCAATTAATGCTTCTTTGGAAATATAATCTAATTCTGGTCTAATATATCCCAAAATATTAAACTTAATTTTGGCTCCATAAAATGAGTTGGAGAACTTATTAATTATATGAATTTCTCCTGTCTTTTGGGTATTCTGATAAAATGGATTCCAACCAATACTCATAACCATCGGAAATACATTTGGACCTAGTTCAGATTCTTGCAACTCCTTCCCATATGTGAATTTTATATTTCTATCCCCACCATTCTCATCCTCTCCAACTAACGAAGGGTCATTGTTGATATCAATTCTAGCCCATCCATAATAAATACCCGTATCTTCTATCCCAAGACTTTGTAATGCTTCTTGAGGAATATTAGCAGTAGGAATTCCTAAATCTGATGACCCTCGACCAAACCCCGCTATCACCACCGTGTCTGCCTCTATAGGATACGGCTTCTCGGGCGACTCGGGACCAACAATATCCGGTCTATTTTCTCTAATTGACATGGCTATGAAGTTATGGTTCGAAGTTTCTAGATCCCTTGCGTAATCGGATATCGTCGATCCATAATATGGAATCGATATCGCGCTAACCGTCATGACTGGCCGACTTCCCCCTTAAGTGTATATACGCGTTATAGAGCACGCCCAAACCCAACTTGGTGTCTAAAGAATTCACATATTCTCTGGCATATATGTATTCAAGCATCCTAGTGTAGCGGACTCATATATACGTACATTTTGATGACCAAAGCTTTCCAAGCTTTTGAATGGGTTAATCTATTTTTTAAGGTTTAAACACGACAATTCTAAACAATATATTTGAACGAAACTCATCGTTGTTAACAAAATCACTTTATTATTATAACTGGATAAGCCAACCGAAACTGGACATTTGATATTCTGGGACAATGAGCACCGACTGGACAGTTGACCCGAACAACCGGCGTCGATTGTTGGCATTACAGAAACAAGGAGAAAACCGGAAATGTTTTGATTGTTCTGCAGCTAATCCACAATGGGCATCACCCAAATATGGGATTTTCATATGTCTTGAATGTGCAGGGATTCATCGAGGGTTAGGTGTACACATTTCATTTGTAAGGTCGGTGACTATGGACCAGTTCAAACCGGATGAAATGAAATCAATGGAGATTGGAGGTAATCAAAGGGCAAGAGAATATTTTGAAAATGAAGGTCTTGATAATACTTTATCTGCCCAAGCTAAATATAATAGCACGGTAGCAGAGGATTATAGAGAGTTACTATTATGTGAAGTTCAAGGGAAGCCGTATGAGAAGAAAAAACGACCAAAAGTTGTTCCAAAGGAATCCAATTTACAAACTGGATCTACTCCTAGTGGATCAAGATCAACAACTCCATTAAGTCAAAAGGCTAAGAATGAAGCATATTTTGAACGAATGGGTAATATTAATAATGAACGACCTGAAAATCTGAAACCTTCTGAAGGTGGGAAATATTCAGGATTTGGTAATACTCCTGCACCACAATCGAATTCATCAATAACTGCATCAAGTTTATTTTCAGCTGAACAATTTCAAAATGATCCTCTTGGTTCAATTACAAAGGGATGGGGGTTGTTCACTAAAAGTATAACTAAAACTGTTGAAGAAGTTAGTGATACATATGTTAAACCAAATGTACGAAACTTGGCTGAATCTGATTTAGGTACAAATGCGAAAAAGGCAATGATGCAATTTGGTCAAAAAATGCAAGAAACTGGTAATTTTGGAATTGAAACTTTTAATAATTTCACTAAAGAACATAAAAATAATGGAAATAAATATGAATCTTTATTGGATGGATTGGGTGAAGAATCTTGGAAACCTGAAATTGAACCTGCATTCGGACTGGAAAAGCCAAAGGAAAGGACTAAACTTGAAGGTAAAGGTAATGATGATGAATGGGATAAATGGTAATTTAGCTAGTCTAATTGATAATTTTGTTTTGTTTTGGTTTTATTTCTTGTAAGGGGGTTGATGATTTGGACGTAGTGGTCACCGATTCTCATTTGTATTTGGATGGTTATGAGTGATTTCGTATTGCTTTAGTCGATTTTATTCGCACAGTCTGTTCGTATTGCTGGTAACTATACATATATGTATGCATATGTCCAACTCGATAACCTTGAACCGTATCAAGTTGTAAGCGTATGGTACAATGTAAATGTTATGGACCCAAACTTTTTGGCTGCTGTTGGTAATTTTTATGCAATGGCATGATGTTTATTGGACTCACACGCAACTAGTAAATAAATTTCTAATTAGAAAACTCCAATTGTGTCTAGTTTTGACGTCTATAAAACAACCGTCTTCTTGAAATTAGCATAGAGTAATTGGCCCACACTGCAACGTTGACTCTATAATCATTATCATCACTATAACCAGAATAATTAATCTGTAATCTAGTCTCAACCAATCTTAATAATAAAAATAAAAATGAAATCTATTATAATAATAATAATTGATCTTATCTATTTTGTGAACAAATTTGTTATTTATAGCCGGTGGGATGCTAAGGTTACTTAATTATAAGAGGTTGTACAGAGCCCGGAAGCCGACTTTGTGGCTCTTGTACTGTGATATACTGAGTATCTGTTCAATATTGTTGTTTCCGTACCCAGAATAGCACTCCTGTCGTAATGTATTACGGCTACAAATAATCAATGGCCAGGTTTGAGATACTTATACTTGTATTCTAATACTGTAGAAACTCCATAAATTCAGACTTAGTCATGAGGTAGCTGCAAAATACTTTTCTTTTAGATTGTTTAAGAGAAATTCTGTTATTTAGTGAAGGTAGGTCCCACCATAGCAATCGTAAACTCAGAAACTCTTGGTGAGCCAAATTACCTCTGTTTCATAATAATAATAATAATAAATCTGTTTCAACCACGTTATTTCTTTCCACACCAGTCAATTTTACTTACCAATATTCCTATACCCTTTTCATGATACATATTATTTATATCCTTGGAAAATAAACGTTTTCCATTTTTTATGCCTTCCCAACTGCTATTTAAACTTGGTGCTAGTTTTTTAAAATCTTTACCACATTTCCGATCCTCATTACGCAACCATTAACAATGCAAACACATTCCCTCCAACTTGTCCATACTTTTCTCTTATCTCTATTTCATATAAGCATAAATCTACCAATATACCGGTCGATTTCAAGGCTTCAATTGCTGGTTTTCTACTTGCAACTCAAAAATCCCGACTAACAAATTTGCAACTTCGCCATTTAAGCTACAATTACCCCAATACTTTGTATATCTATACTATCCAGCTTTATTAACTTGTGTATAAGTCGTTTAATGCGACTTTCTGCCTTCATAGCAAGATATTTCTTTTTTTTTATCTTTTCCGCGTTTATTATCTAGCTAAACTAGGATATTACGAAAACCTACATGTGTGAAACGAAAGGTTTTACAAACGCATTGCCCCAAGGCGAAAGGCGGGAAGACTTTATGTCCTTAACTGGGAGACCACCCCAGCCATCGTGTGGGACTCGCTCTGACAACGACTCGTTCCTCTTCGCTATCGAGCTTTACCCACTAAACCCTCCATTGTCAAGCTTATTGGCCAAAGCCTCATCTCAAAGTTAAGCACCGTAGTGACCTACTTCGCCAGTCAGACTTTATGTCCCATCGCAAGGTGACTAAGCTTGCTCGGTAGGACTCTCGAGCAACAATGCCCGCATTACCTACTGACCAGTGTTGTCGAGATGTATCCACAACCCCTTACAGGGATGAGACCCTCAAGAACGAGCCCAGTCCGCCGAAGCTTCCTGACTCTCGCCTAAGAAAAA